>JASAMZ010014288.1:0-22845 GCA_030248115.1 Linhomoeus sp. GSCO2_2 | reverse complement strand
CAGCTTGAAGACCCTCTCTGATTTGCTGCGGCAGCATAAAACTCGGTCGCGCGCCACCCCGACGAGGCAGCGCAAAAATCCGGTTGCGTAAAACTCCCTTCTTTCGTCCAAACTCCGGTTGCTCCTTGACCGAAAACCCTCCTTTCTTTTGTGCGTGGTGGTTTGCAAACAACTCTCACCCTTGTTGGTCGCCAGGGGTCCCTGTATTATTATCGTGATGTAGTAGTGTAATTTTTCAACCAGGTAACTGTTGGTCTGAGAGAACCATTTGCGTCTCAGATTCAAATTGTGTTCATGCAGTCTTGTGTTTTACATAACGTCATCCGTGTTTTACATTTTTGCAGTGAGGAAAATGAAGCTGCGTGGAAGGAAGCCTGCTGCAACCAAGAACCTATCAGTGTTGCGTCAGAAGTCCCGACGTTGAAGGGCTGAGAAGGCTCAATGTCGGGCTAAGCAAAGGCAGTGTGCAACTGCGTAGGGAGGCTGAGAGAGCTAAAAAGATGGAAGAATTGCAGTGGCTGTATTCTGAAAGCCGCGTACAACGTGTCCTGACAAGTTACGTTACCCTGCAGCAGAGAAGGAAACGTGTCCTGGATGCATACAAGGCCTACCCGTGTCAGACATGTTTGTCAGCGACGTCTGGGATATCGGCGCCATCTTAGGCAGACATGCTGCCTCATCTGGTGAAGACGCTGCCAGACGAAAAGATCATAGCTCCATGGCAAAGCTGTTGAAATCAAAATGAGCACGGTGGCTGTCGATATTCTTTGATTACGATCCAAAGCCAAAACAATTGCTTGGCAAGGAGGAGCACATAAAAATTTTTTGACACCGATGGCTCGTTACTTCGAACTCCGGAGAACACATATATCCCATTAGTTGCTGCAGCGGTAAGGTTAAATATCACAGAGGCATTTAGGTGATTGCTGGGGAATTGGAGAGACCTCTGCAGGATACCGGCTACCGCGAGAGCGGGTACACGACGGATGACTTGACGGAAGATCCTCCCAGGGTTTTCTTACACAGGAACCAGTGCAGTTCACATGAAAATTGGGCAGGCAAAAGAAGAAAAGTCCTACAAGGGCTATTATGGGAAGATACTTGCCAAAGGTTGTACTCTGCAGCACTCGTTTAGCCAATATTACATTGGTTAGTAGTCCGACTTTCCAGGTTGGTTGTAGGCCTGACAAAGACCGGTTCTTGATTTTCTGACTCTTTCACCTCTCCTACGACACACACGTATCTGTGCCAGTGTTAGTGCAGTGAAAGATGCAAGTTTACATTGCGGCAAGGAATCGCGCTCTGTTGGCGAAAAGTCCACATCGTCTCAGAGCATCCCGTGCCTTGAAATGGGCAAAAGATATTCAAGTGCAGTCGAGTGACAACCTTCAGCTATTGCAAAGCCTCTATGCTGATGTTGTTTACAATCTAACCCATCAGCATATGACCATTGCACAGGGGTTGACCTGTCGTGGCTGCCAATATCGAATCCCTAATGCACACGTCTGCTGGGGACAGTCGGGCTACCGTCGCCACTTTCGTCTTTATCTCTTCTCATATATTGTTTCAATGATGTCAGAAGAATCAATTCTGGGTGAAATGGCATGCCTGCTTGCAACTGATAGCAGAGGTTTGACGGCAGTGGAAGTACTCCGTTACTTGGCATCAAATCCAAAAGAGCTGCTAGGTGAACAGGAGCACAACCTGTTTCGTCATCGACTTGTGCGATACATAGAGACTGGTGGGTGTTTCTGTGCAACTGTTTTTTTGTCACTGTCCTAGTTAGCAATGTACAGGAGACAAGTGGGAGATGTGGCGTCCAGCAGGAGATATTGGTTACAAAGAGGAAGGCTACTCTCAAGAGGACCTCACTACACAAGTGGAAAGTCAGACAATGGAGGCTGTCGGAAACATGTATGACTATTGGACAAAACCACACATTCTACAGAAGCTGGTAGGCAGATGCAAGGATACGGTTAACGTCCCTGCATAACACCTAACTAACTAGCAGTTTAGCCTCCCATATTGCACAAGCCAGCTGAGGGGACAGCCTTGTGTGCAACTATGCAATGCCTCTACTCCATGGCCATCCATCGCATCTATATCGATTATCTGACCAAGGCTGAGCAAGAGGCATGCCCTGGATGTTTGGGTCATCCTGCCCCTTCTTCCCATCGTTGCGGTGGACAGCCTGGTCAGCGGTATTTAATTGGTTGCATCAACAATTATTAGTAATTGGTTGTAACAGGCTACCACCAGTTCTTTGCCAATGAAGTATTCTGGAGACTGGTGAGGTCAATTCCTGATACCCACATTTATGATTCGATGTCCCAAATTCTAATCGGAGGAGTGTGGAATGTTGACGCTATTGATGTGCTGATCTTCCTCGCTGGAAAGCCAAAAAAGCAGCTGGCCACCAAGAAGAAGTACAAGCACAGCCTCTTCCGTCACCGTACATTGCGTTTCTTTGAGAGTGGTGAGTAGTTTCATCGCTTTAGCACTGCACACGAATTTAATTTGTCACCAATTCAGGTGACGAGTTCGAAATGAGAAGACCCGAACAGGATAGTGGTTACAACCCCAGTGGTTATACCCCTTCATTTGAAATTGGTGGCTCGGATAATGAGTGATTGAAGGTAATAGGGTTGTTGGTAAAAGTGATGGCATAGACATCAGCATGCAAGTAGAAAGAGCTGTCATCACCTTTCATGAAAGAATAGTCAATCCTTAGTCTATATCACCACCACCACAGTAATTCTATATGTCACTGCCAACAGATCAAATGCATCCTACAATCGCGGGAACACATATCCAAAGGGGACACTGTCTACACCCAAGTTTGGGTCCATAAAAACACTCTGATAGGGTTCAGGGGGTGGATGCACATTTGGTTGCAGCATCAGCCTCTTATTCTGAGTCGTAAGACTCAGATGCTTCCTGGCCTCGGGTATGCTGCGTATTTGCAGTTTGCGCATGTTTCGGCGAAGTAAGTTGGTGTGGTCCTCCACAAGGAGTCTTTCCTCAGGATCGTCATTTATAACCAGCCTGAGGAAATCCTCAGGGTCCAATACACGCCCTCGTTTTCCCTGCAGTGTAATCCCCTTGCATTTGGTGATCACCTTGACTGAGCCATCTTCCTGCCTCACATGAAGCTGGTAAGACTTTGCACCTGAAAGTAATGTGAGAGGTGGATGTTTTGATGATTGAGTATTGTATATCCAATGCGCATTGTACCAGTGGATGCAAACAGTTCAATGTGGCCACTCTCTGGTTCTGCCTCCCACTCCCCCAAATTGGTTCCTGGGGTCAACTCAGCAGGCAGGTCGACACCACGAGGCCAGCGGAAGATGATAGCGTCAGTGTCACAATAGAGAAGCAGTGGTGGCGGTATGGCCTTGAGTCCATTGTAGAGCCGTAGACGAGCTGCCTAAAATGGTTTGGGAAGCTGTCTTGCTGCTGTTGTTGTTACTAGTCACAAAGCATAAACAATTACACTTGTGGTATAGGCAGCGATGAGGAGGCTCGAATTTGGAGGGCTGCGTGCTGTACCCTCCACCTCCTTGTACGTTGCAACAATGGCCTCCCCACTCTGTAGCTCAGTCAGACTGAGAACCTGGATGTTCTCCTTATTGAAGAGGGTAAAGAGCTCATTTGGCTGTCGTAGAATTTCGCATTTGCTTGCACATGGCCTCAAGCCGAACCTCCCCCCTACAATAGCACATGGGTTCTTTAGAAGTACTAAAAATTAGAAAATACAATTAAATAAGTCACTTAAAAATTGAGTTGAGCAGAAACTTTGAAATGAGCCTCAGGGCGCTGTTTTTCTCAACGTCTTCCACTCTCAATGAGCCATTATAGCGGAGGTTTAACTGATGTACATATGAGGCTTTCTCGTCGGGTGTGCTGACATGTGCAGGGTATCCACTGCTGGCCTAAAGATATGATAGAAGCATACAGCTGACAGATGCAGCCTGTCACATATCACTTGTCACCTGCTTGATAAGATAAAAGTGGTAGATTAGTCGTTTGAAGAGCCCCGTGGTGTGCTCTCGAAAGGACCAGGATTCATGGGCCGCTATAAGAAGAGAGGGTTAGTGTTTATGTTGCAGTCAGTTGGTCAATCAGAATAGAAGTCAGTCGAGTAAAGCAAGATGGATTCTATCAGTCGTCAGCTCTATGAACTCCAGTGCCAGAGTCGAAATCTAAATGATGCTGCTCTCAGGGAGAACGAGCAGCTTCTTTTGGAGATTCGGGCCAAACGCGAGGCTATACAAGGTCAGCTGGACGCCATGCTGAGCTGGCTGGAGAGCAAGGAGCGCAATTGTCTAGTTGCCATCGAAAGTGCTCGCAGAGCTACGGATGACGACAAGAACGCACGCTGGCTACCTACTGTGCTAGAATTCCTGTGTCGCTGTCGTGATGGTGTAGCCGCCAAGGGGTGCAATGGCTTTGAATCACTACAGAAGAAAAAGAAGAAGGCGGGAAGCCGTCGAATGAGAGACGACGAGCCTACCATTGATCAGGGCTGCTATGATAGCCCTGACCAAAATGATAATGGAAGCCCGCTGCGCTACAATACCGATGCTGTAGAGTACCAGATAGGGGAGCCCTTGATGCAGTGATACTGATTACCTTGGATAACATAGCCAGTAGCGATAGCCTCTCGTAGTTCTTCAGACGTGTAAGTGGCAGTTATGCGCCGTGATAGCTTCCGATGACGACATGGTTCTGTTTGTTGTGTGTCAGCGCAGGCTGAATGAAATAGGGTAAAGTAGTAGTAGCACTGAATCAAAGAAAAGAGAGCATAAGATGGCAGCATATACTTCGACAGAGAGGGAAAACCAGCTGCCCAGAGCTGCTGCGGTACCCTAGTACGGGTACAAATAGTCGTTCAGGCGGGTCGACAGAGACAAGGTGGAGGCCGGGATAATCCAGTATTTCCAGTAGTTCTTCCACTGGCTGAGAGCGGCGAACAATGGGAGTTCTAATCGGCATGATAGCAGTAGCATTCACCTATTAAGTATTTCACAGACATGCTGCCTGTACCCATGTGGTGGACAAAAATGAAATTCGCTTACTGCTGGGTACAACGAGTTAATGTCATAATAAAGAATCATTTCGTGAGGCTGGCATTTATGATATCTTTTGAACGTCGTTGTTCTCCCCCCTAAACAAAAAGGTAGTTTGCACGGAATGCTGCTTTCATCGGTGATTACATTCACTTACCCATGAACGCCTGTCTCGGATCCAGCTGTGTATGGTACTTGCGGCTGGTGAAGTAGTCGCTGAGCGTCTGTTGCGCTGCCATTTCTGCTCGTATTTCACACTCTTGTAGCCGGACGTACACCAGCCCATGCTTGCTTTCGAGCCAGCTTTGGCGCTCTAGAGTCTCCTTTCGCATCTGTCTTACCGTCTTTTTGGTTATTGGGTTTCGGGCATTTGGAGGTTGGCAAGGACAGCCATGCTTTCAAAACAAAAGTAGTTGTTTACTATACAGTAGTATGGTTACTGTAGGAATGAAAAACAGGTCACATATCAAATGCATCCCTCAAATTCGAGGCAGCAGGTGCTACCCACAAGAAGATGACGGAGTCTGGGGTGACTCAGAGGATGGGTCACTCGGAGATAACCATCTAGCCGCACTTTGCGTTCACCATCATGCAATTCTTTCTCCCGTTCCAAATGGGCCAAACCCACTGGCTCATTTAGTTGCAGCCAGTCCAGATAGATGGTGCCCATGTTCGATATTGTTTGCCTGCGCAGCCACCCTCTCTGAGGGACGTTTATTAGCAGTCTGTCATCTTGAAGGTAATCCATGCTAGTAAGAGGAAAGGGTAATGGAGTAATGTTGGTCAATGCCCATTTTAATAGCAACACTCAACTTACCGGAAAAGACGGTTGACAAAAGCTGGTAGGGTGGAAGAGCAACTGAAGCAATTCATTCCTGTCAGGGAGGCGAAACGCTCCTGGTACATTGATGGGTA
This sequence comes from Linhomoeus sp. GSCO2_2, assembly GCA_030248115.1. NCBI lineage: Eukaryota > Metazoa > Nematoda > Chromadorea > Monhysterida > Linhomoeidae > Linhomoeus > Linhomoeus sp. GSCO2_2. The sequence goes on along the minus strand of JASAMZ010014288.1, from coordinate 16,861 downwards.
CGCTCACTAGAGTGTTGAAATATAATACTCATGTATGGCTGTGAGCGCATCTTATTTTATTTTATTGCTATCTGCACCATGTTCATTCTCTGTGATGGCATCTTATCTATATCTGTATACTATCCTAAGTACCCATCCATGTTACCTGGAAGACAGTCACTGCGTCAGCCAAAACGCAGACATCTTCTATACAGTACTGTAGAAGTTCCTGTAATCTGTGATACAGTTTGTGTGATAGCGTGACAAAATGTATGTCTGGTCAAACTCACTCGGTTGTAGTTGAAGGAGTTGCCGTATTTTCGTTGATGCTCCCTATACCAGGAGATCAGTCGTTCCTTGTCCTCCTCATCCAGATGGTCATAGCCGAATGATGCCAGAGGTGGTAGTTCCAAAGTTTGCTGATCGCGATATCGTTGCTTGAAAAAATGGCTAGGAAAGAAGGATTTTCCCTCTTTCAACTGTAGTGCCTTGGCACTCATGCGGAGTGATAACGGAAAGAAGCGAAACGAATCGCTGCAACAATTAAAACAGGAGGATAATTACCACATTCCAGTAGTCGACATCTGATAAAATAGAAAGATTTTACCGGAAATAAATTGGTTGCCCACGCACAGCCAAATCCACAATGTTCGAGTCGACCGAATGAATGAGGGGTCGGACCTTCATCTTTTCCATCGCATCCAGAATTAGGAAGTTGTCAAATGTGAAACAGTTGCACTTTCTAATTATTCTGGTATTACAGTGTAAATAGATCAAAGAGATAACTCATCTGGCCGCATAATGAGCAATCATGACAATTTTGTTGCGGTACAGGATAGAGAATTCCTCCAGTAACCATTGAAGCAGCTTTACATTGGCCTCGCCATCGCTGTCGGTGAAAAAATGGTGCATCTAGAATTATAGTTATGTACTTCGCCACTGGTTGGTCCACCAAATGAACCTTTTACAGTACCTGACCACCATCTGTTTTGACGACAGCAAGCTGAGCCTTATGAACTCCTGTCCCCTCCTCTTCATAGGTCTGAATAATAGAGTAATAATTAATTATAGTGTGCGAAAACAAATTGAAGCATGGTAAAGTTGTTGCAGGCACCTCAAAATCGAACACCAAAAGCTTGGCTGGCAGGTCAACTGTTTCCAGCTGCAGATTCTCCATCTGCTCCTCCGTTAGACAATTATACTTGGCGAGAATTGCTTGTCTTCTTCTCTCCCCAAGCATATCAGATAAGGAAGCTTCATAACGGTGTATGTAGCAGTAGTCATGGTCTCTAAAGAACAGTCCGCTAATGGTTGATTGCTACTACTGTAGTCAAAACTCCGATTACCTGACATCCACAGTTCGAGCACAAGTATGACAGTACATCTTGTGGCATCTTGCATCGGAGTGGACCCCCTCCGCACTGAAATGGGCTGCAGGGTCGTGCCGATGGCAGACCACACATCGGCGTATCTGACCACATGTGGGTTCGTGTGTTTGTTTGCAGATTGGGGACCTGATGGACAATTGCAGTTGGTGTACTATTATTGAATTCTGCAGGTGACACAATGGCGCACCAAAATTGTATGTTGCAGTTTTCGCACACTTCCCTGTTTCCGTAGCGTTGATTCGCATTGGCACACTCTGTCTGACGACACAACTGGCACTGAGCTCTGGAATGTCTCATGTACAAAGGTACTATTGAAAATAAACAGTACCAAATGGGTAGGACGCACTCTGGGCAGAAATGTCGCTGGTCATACCCCTCACAACACATGTCGCAGTATTTTTTTGCCCCAATTAGAACATGGGGTGATAGTAGCAGGTGGTAGTGGGCTGTGTTGTCATCCCCAACATTCAGCTCATCCAGCAGAATATTGATTGTGCCCACCGCATTTGGACGCCGTTCGAAGAATAGTCTATTACCTTCTATGTCAAACAGTGCTACTGTATGGTTTCGCAATTCCGGAATTTTGATTAATTCGCCCAGCTCCGGAATGCCTAGAGCTCCTTGCTGCAAGCCAGCCTCGCCCAACATCCTTGTTGTTTCGGCTCTGAGCCTACTTGAGGAGTGCCTATAGCTGGAATATTCCTGCGTGCTCATTCGTGCCTTCATTAGACCCATATGGAGGGCAAGGGGGAGGCATAGGCCCCAGTCAGCATCTGGAGTGGGGAAAGAAATGGTAGAACAGATTAAGGGTTGTGAGATTATCAAAAGAAAAATCATCTAATAACCAGAAAGGTTGAATTTGCAAATGTTTCGGCTGTTTCTGATGTATGTTGCCTTGGTCATGCCCACGCTTTTTGCCAAACTTCGTGGACGTCCTGCCCCTGCCCTGGGACCCCCCTGCAGGGTCAGATGCAACTCCACACCTTGATCGATGTCCAGCTGCTTGTGAGAATCAATGGCCCTGCTGAGCACCAATTGCAGATGGTCGGCACCTAAGTGTGAAAAGCCATAAAAGGTAGAGGATGCTGAAGCATAGAATATGCATTGATTTCGGTATCAACTCACCTAAATTCTCCAATGACACAAAGGGTATTCTGAGGTCCCCATTGTTAAACGCTTCTGACGAGAAAGCAGCACTCGCCCAGTTCACATTCAGCTGCTGGGCTAGAGGTGCTAGTCTCTCCAGCAGCTTTACAAACGTTTTCTCTATTTCGTTGTCTAGTTCAGCTGGCGTCAGGTCTCGATGATCGTGAAAATCCAACTGGAACTCTAGGTAACGAGTTCGAAACCGCTCATTGAGATTGTTTCGTGTAACGGTCACTGTGATAATCTCCGAATCCCGGAATCGTTCATTGACTGCTAGACTACCATCCCCTGAAGAGTCACTGTCCTCCCTTATAGCCGGTGGTGGTGGTGTGGTTGGGCGAGTTCGTCTGCTCGGGCCTGCTTCGCTGTCATCTCTCTCTTCTGAGGCTCGTTTACGATTCATTTTTGTGGACTTTCACCTGAATAAAATGGAGAGCATGTGATGAAAACTATGTAGAAAATAAAAAGTCAGCAGGCAAAAAAACTCTGCTGACTGCTAGCGGACAAAAAGTCCGCTGAACGGACAACTCTGTCAAATTTCCCGTTCTTTGCCTAATGGGATACAGGCGCACAAAAAGTTGCGCGTCCCCCCCATCTACTACTTCCATCTATTGACTGGACAGTCAATTAAGGGGGGGTATTCTGTACCGATCTCGAAGAAATTTTGACCCAGTAAAGCAGAAATCTGTTTCTAGACATGTGCAGAGTTTCGTGCCATTTGCTAAAGCGGCGTGCTAAATATGGCAAGTTCAAGATTTCATTAAAACCTTCAGTTTAGCCAGAATTGTACATACATTACTTTACTGTTTGAGCGTGAATTGGAATGACCGTAAGACGACAAGAAAACTTAGGGCAGTCAATATTAGTGTACATAGCTGAAAGAAGTCAATCTAGCAATTCATGATGACACAGCCTCTTGTCGTCTTCCTAAGTACTCTGCTATTCTTGAGACCAAGTATACATAGGCAAACTCAACTTGTTCACTCTCCGACGCAGAGCGAATTCAACTTGCCAGCTTTCCCAACTTCTCCATTCTACCAGACCTTTCGACCGTTGAATTTGCGGTTTGGATTGCTCGGCAAAGTGTCAATGGCGTTGCAGCGTCCCGCGAGACGGGTGCGTGCGTGCTAAGACCGACTCTGCCCTTCTGCCTGGCCGCGCTGCTCCGTCTCGCTCGAGCGACGATGGCGCGCACGCGCTCGTCTTAGGCTGTTTACGTACGTTCCGCTCCGATGATGATGGAAGAAGGAAGAAGGCGGGCGCTGTCGGTCGCGTGCGTGGCGACCGTCTCGCTTCACCGATTTGACTGCACTCGCTTTCACGCGCTCGCAGCTGCGCGTAATCGACCCAGAAAAACGGCGGCAGCCGGTTCCGTCTCGCATCGGCGACGACGCCTCGACGCGCGTCGTCTTACGCTTGACTGAGCACGCGGTCTCACGAGACAAAGTGGGGGCACGTGTCAAGTCGAGCCGACTAAAAGTCGAGGTTCTCCTTCCGTCCCGTCAGTTCTACTTTCGCCCTACAAACAAACCGCTCAATCGTTGCCCCCCTCCGAAAGGAGATCTTTTACCTACTTGTCAAATCCGAAAAAAAAGTCAAACCTCCAAACAAACAAAAATCATGGCTCACGCCATAGGTGGTAGCGGCTTCCGGGAAGGCGCTAATGGTGGCGGGAACTCCAACAGCTCGCGCGATGACAACTTCGACTACGCCAGCTTGGACAAACCGCCGATACGATATCTAGGAAGCCTGGCGTCGAAAGTATGGTCCAGACTCTACAGCCTTCACGCCGCGGTAATTCAACATAAATTCCCAATTTCAAAGTATTGGCTAGTCTTTGGTATTCTAGCGACCAAGCTGTGATGGTTCAAGACAATATACCGTCGTTTAGATTGAATCCTCCCCCTCTTTCGGTTCAAAGAATGGCACAACTGTTTACTATGATGTTCTATTTTGAATTTGCGCCATCTATCGTACTTTTGTTTTGTCGTGTGTCACTAACTGATCCCAACTAAACACTGACCACGTATGATTGCGGGCACGGCTGCAGGCACGCTCAATCGTGATGCAAGTATAATTGCAGGAACTGACACCGGAATGGACATCTAATTGCTATTTCAAATGTAACAACTTTTACAGCCATATCCTCTTCTCCCCCCCGGAAAGGAGAGCAATTAGTAAAACACGCACCAGGCTGTATCCTAAACTGCAGCTTGATTTTAATCTGAATGAAGTTAGATAGGCAAATAAGAGTCAATGCCTGGTCATGCGTTTTACTAATTGCCCTGAGATCGTCTTCATCGGACCGAATATGGCCGTCGCTGGGCGCACACTCGAAATCACAAGCCAATCCAAGGGAAAAAATTCGAACGAGCCAGCACAAGCCGTCGTCAAATGCTGTAGTTACTACTACCGTATGTTTTGCCATGATTTACACCAGGTATAAACGCTGGCACGGCCACAGCCGAGTTATTTCAGTGAAGAACTCCCGAAGAGCCATTGACACCGATCACCTCGGCCGCGGGAAGGTGCTGGAGCTGACGAGCCAGTCCTACAGCTACTCGATCGACGAAGCTACGTTCATGGCGAGCTTCCTCTTGCGGTAAGATTGCAGCTCTTACTGACACCCACACTGTCAGATGTTATCCATCCTACTGCCTTTCTCTTAGATTCCTCGCAGCCGAAGGGGTCACTCTCCAGGTTTGCATTCCCCTTAATCTGACTTGCGTAACTAAAGAGTGTTTTTGAAATGTTCAATTTTGTTTTTTGAATAACTTTTGCTATTCATGACTTTTCCAAACGAGCTTTTAACAGCATAGGGAGAATACCTTGGGATTTCGTTTGTCAAAATTTTGGGTCATTAGGTTTTGTTTTGTGGGAGATATGGCCGGACAAAGTTGGCAGGCGGATTTCCTCGACTTCTGCATCTTTATCGCACTATAACTTGAGCATGCTGCGAGCTATTGAGACGTCGTTTGTACCGTTGGAAAGCTAAGAAAAATAGCTTCAATTTGATGTATTCTGCGCGGTTAGGCGTGACGAATAGCCAAAGTTATTCGAAAAACAAAATGAAACATTTCAAAATACGTTTTACTATACAGAGCTTTATTTCACATGCTTAGGACATCAAATCTGTCGAGCTCGACGACTACCTCACTTAGAAGCTGAATCCTGTCGACTGCAGCATCTGCAAAAACTGCTGAGCGCTAACATATTCACTTCGACTCGATTTTGTTGAGAAGTCTGTATTTCCCGCATAGTTCTGCCTGGCCTGTGTAAATCCCGATTTCTGCCGTCTCTGCAATAGCATGTTTGGTAAAGTGTGCGCTAAGCTCTATCCCATGTCACTACCGCCCCCTCGTTTACCAGGTTTAGTAATTGAGCTCGTTGAAAGTCAGCACAAATCCGCTGTAGCATGGCCGGCTCATTTTAGTTAATACGCAATCTTCCAACGTCGAGTCAAAGCGAATCGGTCGGCCCTCAGACAGATGGCGCGCGCGCTTGTGATAGAAGTTTTAGGGGCTGGCGTTGGCGGGCGATTCCCCGTGCGCTCCGTGCCACTAGGGAAGGCATTTTCTCTCGCTACCGTCCGCCCGCTTTTACTCGGTACGTGATATTCTGCAGAGGCCTGTAGGCGGGGAAGGCCCCCCCGAACTCAGTGCGCGCGCTGTCTCCTATGTAGGTAGGCGTGAATAGTGAGTAGAGCACATTCTCGTCTTTGCATCCATTCATTCCGTGGCGCCTTATTTCGTACCACGTAGAGAGATAGGAATGCGACTGTGCGCCGTCCGGTTACACACTCCCTAGACAGCCTAGGCTACCTACCGACTCATTTTCTCGTCCGTTCCGTTCTCGCTGTGCAGGTTGTTTTCCCGGCAACAGACCTTACCCCCTTGTACTTGCGTCTTGCAAACATGCAGCCATGCATATTGACGGCCACTATTCTCCTCTGTCAAGAGAGTGCCAGTCTGCGTGACTTGACAGAATGGAAAGGAAATGTACACGTGAGTCAATTGATCTGGCTACCAGCCGTCTGCCCGCGGGAGGCGCCCAAGACTGTTCTGCAACAGATTCCAAAGCTATCGCGAGTGGTGCGTTTTCGCTCTCGCTTCTCTCCTATTAATGCGGGGCGTCAAACGTCGCAATTAGGCTTTCAAAACACTGTCAGAAAACGCTAAATTGATCGCATTAGATTCTCTGATCTAAAATTGCAATTCCCTAGGACCTAAATGTACCTACAATATGTCCATACAAAAGCAGACAAATTATGGCGAGAATAGGACGGCATCGCATTCATCCGACCCTGACAGCTCATCTTACAGGTCAGCCCCCACTGCTGCTGGTCGTGTGCGGAGATGCCCGTTGCGCTTCTGGAACGCCTCGAGCTGCTGCCAAAGAGGTGTGATGGCGGCCTCCATTTGTACGCTTCAGTGGCAGCAACGCTTCGTGCAACTATACTAAACAAGCCGCCTTCACAAGGTGCGCCTGCCCTTTCACTACGACAACACCTGCAGCGGGGACTTCTGCTTCATTCCCCTGGATCAACGGCACGTTTGCCACTGCCGCCGTTTCCTCTCTCTCTACCATCGCCCTCCTGTCCCTGGCAGCTGCGCTGATTCTTGGCGTCCGACGATGGCGGCGTCGACGAGCTCAAGTGGTCTACATGCCACAAATCGGTACGTGTGAAACTTTTGGGACTTTTGTGTTGCTCTGCGCTGCAACAATTCCTAGAGCTTGCTTTCAAGGCAAAATCGGCTGTTGAAAAATGGCAAATTTGCACCTGTAGCGCTTTTAAAATGTGGGGCATCTTGCTTAAAGCACTGTTTGAGAAATATTTCCAATTGCCCATCACGGGAAAACAGTGGAGCCGTGTTTTGCCGCACCTTGCGATACCCCACTGCAGACAAAGTTGCAACGTTCAGACGATCTGGATCAAGAAGTTGCAGTTGGCCAGAACGAACCGCCGCGTCTTCTGCTTACCGACGGCGACGACGGCGGCGCCGCCGATTCGAATGAATAGGCGAACAAAGTTTCACTGTAGGCATTGCCAATTCATACTACTGTTAGGTAGAGAGTTCCGCTTGTTTCCGCCCCTCTAACTGGTGCAGCGATGCTGTTCAAACTACGGTACTGCGTGCGATGCAACCGATTAGCGATTTATAATACTTACTTCTTGTTCTGTACCTCTTATGCATCTGCCGTTGTCGTTTGCTCTCGCTCTATCTCTTCCTCTTGCGCATCGGTCACATTACTAGGCATAATATGGTCGAGTAGCGGCTCGAATTAGTTTCACTTAGATTGGAACGGAATGTAAACTCCCTACACGCGCCCCAATACTGATAGGCAGATATACTGTACTGTAGGTGATTCGTAAAAGTTTCACACATGCAAGCGCACTTTGTAATGCCATGTCCTAGAGTTATAGCTTTTCAGAATTCCAACAATGACTCAAACTCGGCTTCTGTCAGTCTAACTGCAGCAACTATGTACCATAAACCGAGCAGGCCTAGCAAAACTGCAGAATAGTGAAGCAGAAAAGAAGTCAATGTAGTGAAATCGCGAGCTTCGTTCACATATCACGTGTATCTGTAAACTTTTGACCTACTCATCAATAGAATCTAGGTTAGCACGCACGCTTGCTGGAAAGCCATACAGCGGCATGTGAATTACGTTGACGGGGCGTCGTTCCCTTTGATAGCGTCGCAGTTGTCTCACGCGCCACATTTGACGTCCCTTCCGCGCCAGCAGAAGAAGAGCCATGATGAACAGCGCGCAGCCAAAGCCCACAGCAACCAGAATAACCGAGCAGAGGACGCCTGTGCAGCCTGTGGCAGCTGCAATGGGTCGATATTGAGCTACATATCTACTGTCGTTTGCTGACATAAAAGTCCGCCACCCCCAAATGCACTGACCAGGGACGAATACGCTGGACGTTGAGAAAGAGATTACAGTGGTTGAGGCGGCCGCACCCTTTACACTATTCCTGTCAGTCCCACTACTTATTTTCGCCTCCGTCGTAGGCGTTTGTCGTCGGCGCTCGACGGCAGTCGCTTGTGAACGACCAATTTCAGGCAATGATGGCTGAGCGCCCCCCTTATTAGCAACGGATACGTCTGAATAAAGTGGGGTGGGTGGGTGACCGCTTATCTAGGTATGTGCCTCAATCAGACGACGGTTCGTTAGCGTCACCTGTGCCTGCTTGTTCGGAACGCTCCTTGTCCCAAAGTGTCGACGTCCTCAGAAGCCGATTGCGTCGTCTGGCGCCCCAGAAACGCGAAACTGGCGGCTGTGGCCTCGGAGTGACCTTCTTTGTCTGTTTGACTTTGGTAGTCGTGGTCGCCATGGTGGTGGTGGTGGTGGTGCTGGCCATGGACGGCTTCTTCGTCTTTGCGGGACTCGATTTCGGTGGGCGCTTTCGTGTGGTCGCCCTTCTCGTTGTTGTCGTCGCTGTTGTCGTCGTCTTCCTTTTGGTGGTCGGCGCTCGTCTGGTCGTCACCCGTTTAGTGGTTGTGCTTCGTTGTTTAGCCGTTGTAACCCTCTGAGTTGTCCCCGCCGGTTGGCGTTGCCTCGGCGTCATCGAACTTGCACGTTTGCTGGTCGCAGTGGCTGGCGGCTGGCGCTGAACCGCCGTAGTAGACATCGTTCCAGTGGTTTCGCTTGTCGTCACTGGTGCCGACGATATCTGCTTCGCTGTCAGACGGTCTGGTCTACAGGACGGACAATTTGCTCTGGCCGTCGGATTGACGCAACGCACTCGCAGCGCCGTAACATTGACCGGAGGGCAACGGTTGGATGCCCAGAATATAGTGGTTCGATTCTTCCACATGCAAGCTTTGGTCGCCTCGAGCGAAAGTGCGGTGCTTCCACGACCGCATCTGACTGCGTTGAGACCGGCGCATTGGCATACAGCCGTTGAGGTGGGCGTGAGAACCGCCAACACTGCTGCCAACAGTAAGAACAGAAGCTGCCCCATTGACCTCTATCCAGGAGAGACTATTCGTAGGATGCTATGGGTATGAATGCGTTCACTCGTCTCTTGTGGAATGCCGCCGGTTGCCGCTTATCTGCGTCGTTTAGATTGGGTAGTTTTTCTAACGCTCCCGCGTGATTGCAGTTTGCTTTCGGCCATTTCGGCGTCTTCATCCAGTTGTCGTTCCTTCTCTAGAAGCGGGCTGTAGAATGTACGGCGAACCTTATCAACCAACTTGGCCGCCTTGGGAGAGCGCATTACGAGCCGTAGGAATCTGCCCAAATAGCAGGAGAGAAGTGCATTTCCATCTAACTCTCAAACGCTGGGATGCAACTACCGTAAACTGTCAATCTGCCGTGGTTGCTCGGATGCGTCTGCAGGAGTACGCCGCGAATCTCCATTCGCGTCTGGCACGGGCAACAATACCCAGTTAAGCAAACTGACGATGCCACTTCCTAAACATAAAGCGGGCGGATTCAATACATAGTCTGGTGTAGTGATGAGAGACAGCAAGCCAGTAGGTAATTTAAGGCGAGTTTTGGCGCCAAAAAGATGCAAATTCACTGCCTACTGTAGTTCGACACACAGAAACGTCAGAATTGCACATGAACCAAGAAAGTGGCATGACGAACCGATCATGGGCGGGGCTTTGTATTGAACGACCCCAGTTCTGGGATCAACCTCGATTTGATCGGCCACTTCTTCATAGACTGTCAACGCTTTCTCTCTCCATTTAAGTGCCATTGCATCGCGAATCATACGCCGGACTGCCGGATCCCCTTTGTTCTTTGCTCGCCCGCCATTGGCCGATCTCTTGCGACTGACTTTGGGAGGTGATGGATCTTCCTTCTCTTCGCTAGTATCCTCTCCCGTATCATCCTCATCTTCATCTTCGACTGGCACAAGTCGGTACTTCTTAACACGTGAGCTCATTCTCGACCAAAAACGATTGTCTTCTCCGGTTTGTCCTCCAAACTTCGCACCAAAATATGTCGAGACTGGCCACCGTTTAAGTCGATAAGCAGGCACTGAAATGCTTAGCATTACTAAGAATGACAGTGGCAGAAGTAAGGCAATGTGATCACGAGTCATCAATTGTGATGGCTCACCTTATACTGTCCAAGTTCCGCAACGACTCGTGGCAAGAAGCGAGCTTGGGCGTAGATCTGACTTGAGAGAGTGGCGAGTGAGCTACCCATGCGTGGGCTATTGAGCACGCAGAGGTATTGAGCCTAGTTCAGAGTCTGTCCTCTGAGGCTGTCTTTTGAACATAAAATAATTCAGACATCCACCCGCCCACCTGGCGCACGCTGTTCTTGAACGCCCCACTACTGTAGATGGTCTGGGCACTAATCACTGCTGTAGAGAGGGTTCCAGTCATGCTTGGACAGAATAAGTCATTCTACACTACTCGTAACATCAAGCACTACGAATTACCCCATCTACATAACCGACTATTATGCAATGGGTAATTGATACAGTTTTTAAGCTGCAATGCAAATTACCACATTTACAACATGTATGACCATTTTCCAAGCACAACTGGGCCCCTAATAGATTGAAATGGTGCACCAATTGACTGGCAATCTTCGTGTTTGCTGGTTCGCTATTGATGTCTAGTTGGCAGTCGTCAATGGCTACAAGCTTTGGTGCTTTTCGATCTCCCAGTCCAATTAGAAGAGTCTCCAGACTGTCGGCCAAAAGTGCCTCACGATTCCGGTTATCAGTCCAACGCACCAGAATTACATCTTCTCGCTGCCTGAGCTCCTCCAAATAGGGAGGGTCATGTTTGAAAATATAAATTGTCCAGACTGGCTTCTCCGTCATGTAATCCGTAGATTGAGTGAAAAGGCGTCCGATCAGCACTGACTTGCCTCTACAACAGATGCAAAACACTACGCGCTACATAACTACATATGCTCTAACACCAGCTAAGTGTCCCCAACGAGTTGCTCGCGCCAAACAAGATCGCCAATGATGGGAAGGTCATCTTGAGCTGCTCCGGAGTCAGTCGGAGGCTTTCTATTCCATTCTTCCGTGGTCGTTTTCGGAGCTGTCTGTCAGCCATTCTTACTGACTATAGGTAGTCAATTTCCAGACTGTCTCCACTGATTTTCGTTACTGCCGAAGAAATCGCCACCACATGGACTAAAATATCTTCAGGCAGCTTGGTCTTATGTCGCGTCTGGACTGTCACAATGGCGGGGGTGCGAAGGGACTTTGAGTCGTAGGTGGTTGGCCCATGCTGCTGACCTGCTGAAACGTGAAGCAACCAGGTCCCAACTGGAACATTACAAGAGTACCTAAGGGGGGAGGTAAATCAGCAGACAGACCCCGGCTACAATCGATAAGCATAATAAATCGCCCCATTGTGAACTCTTCGCGGCTTGATATGGCATATTGGCCTGAACCTGTGAAGGACCAGCTTCGAACCATATTGTAATAGGCCGACAGCCCAAGACTGTTGGTCCCAGTATCAATTTGCATGGACAGCTCTCGCCCATCAATGGTGCAGATGAGCTCAGTCACATCGTATGCTAAAACAATGTGAAGCTTTGATGGCGCATACATATGTTAGAGGGTAGGGGGTAGAGTCACTCACGAACAAATTCGAACGGATTTTTGAGGGTCGAGGTAGCTACATCTGCTGCTGTGAAATAGACCAAGATTCGATTGGGTTGGTTACTAAAATGCAGGCTCCCAGAAGATGTCTCAAGGGAGTGTTGCTTAGCAACGAATGAGACTTGAGAAAAATGCTCGTAGGGAAGACTGGTGGGAATGCCACGTGGGATATTGCTTTTGGTAATAGCAGTAGCCACATGCAGTTTCAGTTCCAGCAGGTGTAACTGGAACTCGGTGGTCACATCGGGTTCATGGAAGAGAGCTGCAATGAAAGGCGATGTAAAATGATTAGCCTTTTTTTGCTACACCATCATGGCGATCATGCAGGATTTACACACCCACCAAATCTACTGTTTTCGAAGAATATCTCCAGAGAAAAATTGAGGGAGCTAGGGAGATAGGAGTTGGTAGTAGTTAAAGGATAGACTGGAAGTGGAGAGCGAAGAGACCAGGGCGCTGAGAAGGCGAGCAAATCCCTCCTCCAAGCCTGCGCGCCTGCAAATGCAAACTACGGCTGAAGTTGGAGTGTTTGTGGATGGGTGCGCGGGCTGAATCAGACCAATTTGTGTGGATTCATAGGGCCAACTGTCCATTCCATAGCCTGACAAGGCACGGAGTGTCGAGTTGAGTATCATTTGATCCATACTAAATTTCCGTAGCAGGTTTTCATAATTGAGATTTGGCAGTCCAAAGGCATATCTTCCACCAATGTAGACGTCGATTTTTCTTATGATGTTTAGACCTGAAATGCGATTACTTGTGTAGTTTTCAATGGCTATTACAGAGCTATTTCAAATGCCTACCTGGCTCTTGACAGCACGAGACCTGATAGGCACTCTCCAGGGGTTTCCCTGATTTATCCAAAAGCTGGAGCGTTAAGGAGATGCTGGACCTAGCGAAGCTTATCAACAGGTCTCCAGCCTGAGGAAGATTGAACGCTGCCGACACCTCGCGCTCCAGAGCGCATGGCAGAGGGAGCGCCGTCGGGATCACGATATCACGATTTTCCCAAATGAGAGTTTGTTGACTCAGCAGACCATCGACCTTCCTACTTGCGCTCTTCGACTTTGCAGGAATTGGCTTTGCGCTGGTGTTCACAGGCAGGGGTTGAGTACCCTCCATCTCTGCCCTGAGTCGTTCAATTTCTGCTCGACTGCCGCCTGCGGCGGGCGACTTTCGCTTTGGCATGCTTGCCGTTTCTCCCCCTCTTCTTGCCCTTGCGAGTCGCGGTATTGCGCACAGCTACTCCGGGCTTCCTCTTCCTGTTGCCCGACCGGGCCCTTCGTCGTCGTCGCGTCGCTGCCGTCTTGCTGGAGCTCTTCTGCTTGCCACGCCTCTTGGACGACCTCAGGCGACTGGCTATAGGCGGGGAGGGGGGTGGGCTAAACTCTTCCTCAGGGGTCGGCTCGAGCTGATGTGGGCTGGATGCGGTGCCAGTGTGAGATGGGCGTGACTCTTCCACTGGGGGGGAGAGTGGGCTGACCTGCACGATTTTTCCTTCACCTCCTTCAAAACTAGTCATTTCCCAGTGGTGGGCAGGAAGTCTATGGCGAAGCTGATTTGAAACTGCGGCCCAAGCAGGACAGGTCGATGGTATCAAGTCACGTGCGACCGATAGGAGGGAGAGCAAGGAGAAATGCACCGTGACTTGTGATTAGACTGTGATTCGACTTTTCCACGACTGGCTTCTTCTAAAACGACGGAAATGCGACGACGACCGGCATCAAACTACGACGAAGAATCGACAACCAGAAGCGGATTGCGACGGCGCGCTACCGACGGACAACTAAGAATTGCGACAGGAAGGGGCGCGCTTCAGATCACACACGCTCTACAGGCCGACTCAAAACAACAACTCGACACGACTCGACTCGACGACTCAACACGACTCAACAAAGAAGAGAAATAAAGACAGCGAGTCGCTTTCTACGCTGACTGAAGAGAACCAACAGAAATCACCTCTATATGGCACCGACGCCACGTGTATTTACAGTAGCTTCTACCCTAACTACCGATAACATAAGGAAGTTCAAATTCGAATTATCGACAAATCTGCGGACATAAATTTACGGTAGCACTCTCGTTCAAACGCAGTAATCACGCGGCGACGCGACATTCCCGGCCGAAAACAAACGAGCGCAAGCGCAACAAAGAACAGCAGAGGCAACTACGACGAAACAACAATAACAAACGAACAAGTAACACGCAAAGCAGGGCGAGGCTTGACCGGTGACCAGAGGTAGAGGGACTAGACCGGGGAAGGATCCAGAAGGGGAGAGGTCCACAGGGAAGGCCCACTTGAAGTGAGGGACGCACCAGGGGGAAAGTTCCACAAATCCACAGGGCAGAGTAGAGCTCGCAGGGCTTCAGTAGATGGGCCGTTGGATAGAACCAGTAGGGGAGCTGCTGTAGAAAGAGCAATGTCCGACCCAGCCGTAGAAAGGGGAATCCGCAGAGGGGAAGAGACCAGAGCCAGAGACGACCATAGGGAATTCAGGAACGACCAACGGGAAATGGAGCAGAAGGGCTGAATACTGGGCAAGGGCCACCAAAAGCCACAAAACTTTCAACGCGCGAGTCTAGCCTATTCAAACATGAGTGGTGTGCTATGTAGGAGGACTACGGAGCCGAATAGTTCAGCAAGGACTGCACAACGACCGTCAAAAGTTTCAACGACGACAGAAACTGCGATAACGACGAGTGTTTGTGTGACGACGAGTATTCATGCGACAACGATTTCGGCTCGAAGGAGCCGTCCTCCCGACAAGACGACGACTTAGGCGACGGTTTCGACTTAGGCGAATTCAGCGACTCCGATTTAAGTTCGACCGATTTCAACGCGCGACAATTTTGTGCAGGCACCGCTTTCAGTTCGACTGTGCTATCTGGAACGGCTGCGACAAATGAATCGACTGAGTCTACCGAGTTCGACGCGCGAGAGTCCTCTGTTTCAGCGACTGCAACATGAGACACGAGAGCTACAACAGAATTGTCGGAGGGCGCTTCCTTAGACGACGTAGGATTCTCAGCGCTCGCAGCGTAATTGCTTGAATCACTACCAGCGGCGCAACGCGTGACGTGTACTAGAGCACTGACTGTCGACAACGGACGAGGAGGAGCAGGGAGCGCTTCGCTTTGCTCAGTTTCAGTATCCGCATCAGGAAGACTTCGACTGCGCTGCTGCGACGAGGAAAGTTCGCGAAACAAATCGAAGCAGATACTGGTGTGGTGCCTTCTCTGACACAAATCGCAGCACGACAGGCTACCACACTGCGCAAGAAAGTGGTCCGTTCCTAGGCAATTAATACACATTCCATAGTATCGAATAGCTGAGTTTCTATCTTGCGCCGTAGGGTACTCAGGACAATTTATTTCGGTGTGTTCGCCATCACAGTAAGCGCAATACAGTTCACTCGAGACTGCGGCAAAGGCAGCGGAAGGAGGTGGCGGAGAAACTCGACGCCCACCGTAACTCTGCGCTGAGGGGATGTGCGACGACTCAGCGTGTGCAGTAGGATCGGACGACTGCTGCTCACATCCTGAGCTCAACAGGTAAAGGTCCTGATACTGTCTGTCCAATGTGCGACCTATCTCTGCCAACTGCTCAAACGAAGTGTTGTCGTCGCACTTAGAAACTAGATCTCTACTGTAGAGTGCGTTAGAGCCCATGAGTAAGAGGTGTTTCTTCACAACGCTCGATGACAATGGCTCTAACTTCTCAGCACGACGAAGAAGCTCGGATAGGCGCTCGCCGTACGAGTAGCTCGACTCGTTCTCGCCCTGTCTACACTCGAACAACTCCATGTAGCGCATTGTGCGAGAGGAGGTGTCCTTGAAGTAGGCGCTCAATTCCACAACTAGACTATCGTAGTCGTTCTGCACCTCATCTGTCTGCGACTGGACGAAGGAAGCTGCCGTACCAGTGAGCTTGCGTTTGAGCCAGAAGAGACGTGCGCGTGGCGAGTATCCGAACATTTCTGCGCATTCCGCGAACGACTTCAACCAAATCGAAAAATCTGCGCAGTTCCCAACTTCTGTCTCGCCAGAGAAACTATCGACGGGCGGTTCTTTCTGGTCTACACGAGACTGCCGCTCTTCCTCTGAAAGAATGCGCGGAGCGAGATCTAGATCACGAGCGGAAGAAGCTGAGCCGACAGCAGATTGCAACGAAAGGCGCTCGACTAGCCGCCGCTCTCTCTCAGCCTGCATCTGAAATATGCGCTCCTCGCGCTCAATTTGAGCCTGATTCCATCTGTCGAATTGTTCCGACTGAAGCTTTGCCATGGACTCCACTAGCTGCGCGAGCTCAGAGCGAGACGACTTTGGAGGATTCGAGCGACGCGAGCGAACAGAATTGGAGGGGCTGGCATACTCGTCGTCTTCCGAAAGCGACAACTGAACAGAATCGACTACGGAGAAAATCGCTTCAATAAATCTTTTCACGACCCCAACTAGGCTCTCCAGTCCTCCTTTCTTGATAGATTTCTCGTGTATGTCTGGAATGGGCGACTTCGCGCCAGTGAACTGAGAATCCGCACAGAGAGCTCGCAACGCCAGCGCTAATTCGACGAGATCAGAACGACGGCTCTGCGTGAGTTCGACATGTTCTAGGAGCTGCGCCTTAGTGTACGTGACCGCTTTGGGCTCGGAATTCGACATAATGGAAGCAACGCTGCAACTGGAAGATAACGACAGGAGATTCGACTTCAGAGACTACAACAGAAGAATACGACAATTCTGGACGTTTCCTGCAGAA
>JASAMZ010014287.1:0-40866 GCA_030248115.1 Linhomoeus sp. GSCO2_2 | reverse complement strand
TTCACGTAGAAGGCGGCCGTGTGACCGTAGTAGAAGATCAAGGGATGCCTGACAGTGGTGATCGATCGATAGGCGGAACGCGATACAACAACTGCGCACTCGTGCGAACGCGCCTCTGTCATTGTGGTCGTGCCAGGTCCATGTACCGACAGTTCAACGGCATTTGCGGTTGCCACCAACCTCAAGGGGTCCGCCCTGGCGTAGAAGGCGTCGTCTGTGGCGAGAAGTTCGAAGAAGCTGCCGGTGAGACGGTAGCTCTGATCGAAGTAGGCCAGCAGCTGCGTCCGCAGCGACTCCGCTGGCAGGTTCAGGCGTGGGCTCGCCTGCGCATGCTCAGGAGGGCTCAATCCAAGAATTTGCTCGTCCAAGCGACGAAAGCCGTCTTGTTTCTCAGCGGCCTCCATGAGAGTAGTGAATCTCTTCTGCCTTTAACTGCCTGCAGGTTAATACAAGTGGTTGGCACGCATAACCTTAGAGCATGATTCGATTAGTTCGGTTGCAATGGCAAAGCGACCAGGAGATCTACATGTGTACACAGTGTGCTGGACAACTCTGTACGGCCTCTCGTAGTGTGAAGCGCGCAATCGGAACATAACCACCCATCTTCCTTACTATACTGTGTCGACGACGATGGCGCTAAACGCATGGCAGTGTAAGGTACATACTCACTACTAAAGGCACCGTTTTACCGTCCCGGGCGCTATATTCAAAAGTCTAATATACTAGCTTTCCGACACTTCCATGCACTAGATGGCTTATGCGCAACAGAAGTGCAGTCGTCGATCAATTCGTATACAAAATTTACTGGTGTTTAATGCGCAATATTATTTGAATTCTCTTACAAAATGGGGCATTCGGACTCAAATCAACTCCTGAAACCCTCATTTTCTTGATAATCAACTAACGCAAGGAAGCAAGACGTATATTCTATTCAAAGAATCTTCTCTCCAACTAAGCGCCCAGGGCGCTTGTATGGAAAGACATGCCAAAGCAGGCGCCAGTGGGACGCCTGTTTGGGGGTGGGGCGCTTTTTTCGCCCGGCCTCAGCCGGGCGAACCCCTACGAGAGCTTATCGTGCGTTCGTGCGTGCGTGCGTGCGTACGTACGTCCGTCACGCTATCAGATCTCGGTTGGGTCTGAATGAGTGCCCCCAAATTCTGAATGAGTGCCCCCAAATTCTGAATGAGTGCCCCCAAAATTCTGAATGAGTGCCCCCAGGACCCAGAGGCGCGCTACTACCACGGCCGTGAGAGTAACCGGCTAGGCACAGCAGGCCTAAGCAGGAGGTGAAGTATGTAGATGGAGGAGTGTTCATTCCACTTACCGTTTGCACTAAAACTCGGCCGGCGTCGCGCCTGGCGGGTCTCAGCTGAGGCTTAACGCGACCACCAACTTCAGGGCGCGCTCCGCGCGCCCTGAAGTCGGTCACCGGTCGCGTTAAGCCCAAGCTTCGACCCGCCAGACTGCGACGCCGACTGACTCTTGTGCAGTGTGGGCGCAGGGCGAGCCTAAGCATAGCCTGAATTCAAGGAAAATCTTGCTTGGAGGAATAGAGAACGAACGCGGTATGACGACTTCCCAAAAGACGAGATTCTTGGCCACGCGGCTCCATCCACACAGTGATTGATTAGATTAACGCCGCACTTAGAACATTGGGGGCACTCATTCAGAATTTGGGGGCACTCATTCAGACTTTGGGGGCACTCATTCAGAACTTGGGGGCACTTATTCAGATATAGCCTCAGATCTCGGCGTTGGAAAGTCGTAGGAAGGCGATCTTGGGCTCTACGGAAAGGTCTCGACTTACTGGTAATGTGCCTCGAGAAATCGGCGTTCAAAAGTTTGAATTGCGCGCGCTACAGTAACCCGAAGGTTCAAACTGAAAACGGCTATTACTCGCTCGTCTTGCGTCGTAGAGCGGCGTGCGATAGGTCAACTAAAAGGTCTCGACGTGTTCTTTCGTTTGGCATTAAAACTTTTGTTAATTACGCAAACACGCAACACGAAAAGCGACACTCTCGCGTTTTTAACGCAGAAATCGCTCTAACTCGCTCAGCGTGCGTCGTACGGAGACGATCTTGGGTTGGTTGGATAGCTCTCGACTCACTGATCATTTGTTCTTCTATTGGTCGAAACTCAAAGGTTTGAATTTCCTAAGCTACAGTAACCCAAAGGTTAAAAACGCAAAACTTATCTAACTCGCTCGTCTTCCGTCATAGAGAGACGATCTTGAGTTCGTTGAATAGGTTTCGGCACACTGATAATTCCGTTAAGAGAAGTCGAAATTCAAAAGTTTGGATTGCGCACGCTACAGTAACCCGAAAGTCCAAAACGCAAAACGGCTCTAACACGCTCGTCTTACGTCGTAGAGCGGCGTGCGATAGGTCAACTAAAAGGTCTCGACGTGGTCTTTCGTTTGGCATTAAAAATTTTGTTAATTACGCAAACACGCATCACGAAAAGCGACATTCTTGCGTTTTTAGCATAGGAATCGCTCTAACTCGCTCAGCGTGCGTCGTAGAGAGACGATCTTGAGTTGCTGGATAGCTCTTGACTCACTGATCATTTGTTCTTCTATTGGTCGAAACTCAAACCTTTGAATATCGCAAACTATAGTAACCCAAAGGTTCAAACAGCAAATGGGCCCTAACTCGCTCGTCTTACCTTGTAGAGCGGCATTCGTTCGACCGTTTGAAAGCTTACGTTGAGGCGGCTGTTGAACGGTCATTCCTAAAGAAATACTTTTGTTTTTTTTAACCCTTGTCTTACGAACAACTTTGTCTGCAAAAATAATTAATCCCGGGCGATCCCAATGTTGCCCTGCAACAACCGCTCAGAAATGCGTGTGTCTTGCTCAAAAAAATAATTCCGGGCGATCCCAATGTTGCCCTGCAAGAACCTCTCAGAAAGGAGCGTGTCAGAGGTAGCGCATGAATAGTGGACTCCGGGCGGGCGCGCGTCATATCGGAAAGGCTTCGAATTACTTTACAAAAGTATCCACTCTTTTACTCTTCCACTTTAAAACACTCACAAACCACTCTGTATTAATAAAACAACTCAACTTTTTTAAAACAGCTTGTTCGGAAAAAACCCGGTTGTAGCTCCCAACGCGTGATAACGTGTACAATGTACATACCTACGTGCAGTTTGTAGGACGCGCCAAATGATAACAGAACCGTCGCTAAGCACCGGGTTCGCCCCACGCTCGCAACATTCACTCTGTCTTGTCGTCTCGTGTCTCGCCGTTAGGGAAACTTCTCCCTGTTTGTCTCGCGAAACTGGGACAGACAGACTTTGCCCACTCTCCGCCGACCACTCACGTGTGTGAGCACAGGCGAAACACAAACTGAGTGTGTGGCGGGTAGACCCCAAGCAGAGTTGAAACGAAACAGTGATAGAGTCGGTGTCGGCGACGGCAGAGTCGAGGAGAGAATCGTCTCCCAACACAGAAGGCAATGGAGCAGCAGCAGCAGCAACAGTACCAGAAGCCGGAAATTCCAGCGGAGACGGCCGAGCGGCTAAGGAGCAGTCGGCAAGTGCTCTACGACACGGCCAAGAAGACGCAGAACGACTTCGTCAACACCTTCGCGGGATGGGCCGAAACCTACGATAGGGTGAGTGGCATGGTACTACCGTAGCCCTCCAATAAGCGCCTCTCCCACTTCATTCCTTCCATGGGATGCCATCCATGGCTATGGTCAGATGGGGCGCTTATTGGAGTATTTAGGGTGTGTTGTTGCGGCCGCGCACAGCGCAGTTTACTAGTCCATTCGGACGTGCAGGCAGGTCTGGTTTATTCCACTCACATCCACGTTTGACGACAGTTCACAGACGAACGTCCAACTATACAGAACCCAAATCAAGGAAGAGAGGGGGGGGGGGGGGGGGGGGGGGGGGGTGGGTTAGAAAAGGCTATGGGGAAACTCAGGAACCTGGGAGACTGAATGTCCTCGTCTCCGTCTTCTACAGCATAGCGTCGAAGTTGGGGAAGGGGAGGGGGAGGGGGCTTATCAGAGTATTCACGATAGGTATTTATCTGACCTCAAAGACACGAGCGACGAGCGAAATTCTGTATTGGCCCATTAAAGATACTGTACATTCCAAATAGCACGAACAACACTGCACTACACACGGAGTTCGCAGGACATCGAGCTGCTGGGAGGCCAGGTGTGGCGCTACATCGTCGAGCGCGTGACAAAACACGTGCCGGACAAAAAGGCCCGCATTCTCGACTTCTGCGGCGGTACCGGCGCCGTCGGAGACAGGGTGGGGCCGCCGATCGGTCTCGATTCGAGTTGACGTTCCACGCTTCGTGTTCTGTGCTGTGAACTACATGTATGTACGTCCACTGGCGCTGCTTCAGCTGGCGGCGCTGGGTTACAGCCATCTGGAATTGAGCGACGGCAGTCAGGAGATGCTTGACAAGGCGGCCGGGCGCCGAATCTACCGGAAGCTCTATCGGGAAGTAGTCGAGCGACAGGAGCGCTCCAAGTTCATCGACGACAACATTCGCTCCGGTGCGTGCACGCGCGGTCTTATTGCCGGACTGCGGCGCATTGTTATGATTTTGCGCCATTCAGACGCCCTATTCGACATGATCGTCGTCTCGGAGTGCGTCTGCGAGTTCCGCACGGTCACGGAGCAGCTGGCCTTGGAAGCTGTCAAGCCCGGTATGCGACCCAACGCAGTAGTGTGTACGCTGTGCATACTACAGTACGTTCGCAGACGCCCCCTTTGTGCGCGCAGGCGGCTTCCTGCTAATCGTGGAGAGCGTGCCGCACGTGGAGGACAGTCGACTGCAGCTGGACGGCATACGGTGGCTGGAGAAGGCGGCGTCCATCGGCGTCGACGGCCTCCGCCTGGTGGAGAAGAGGACGGACCTCGTCTACGACCTCTACAACAAAGAGGAGGCCTTTCTGCTGCTTGTCCAGAGACTGCCCTAATAACCTTAGAATGGGGTGACTGTAGCTGGATCAATAGTACGGTAGCAGCAACACCAAGGGCCCAAGGGGTGACGCACTAGCGATTGTTGAGTAGGTGAAGGATGGTTAGACGGTATAGAACAGGCCGACAAAGAATGGCGCCCGTCACACCACGGATTGTGCAGATCGTTGCGATTACGAAGCGTTCGGTGGTGTGGTTGATGCCGCATGACGAAGTTTCAATCACTTGACTACGGTGCTTGCTTTCGACCAGATAAGAAGCACTACACTCGTGCAAGCGACTTCGTCCTTCACTTGTTTATCTTAGACAAATAATGCGTGTTGCAACAGAGTCACTGGTACGAAATGTCTGCATGTACGAAATGTCTGCATGCGTGCATTATACATGTCGCGTATCATGGTAACATATCACTTCGATTCCTCAATATAACGCCGCCGCATTCTGCTACACAATACGGAACGCCGCCTTTTAAATGGATCGGCCTGCCTACAGTACCTTCCCCAATAAAGCCACGGACGCAAGCAACATAACGAGCTCAACGAAAGCTTTTGCCGCGACGCCGCTTTTCCCGAAGCTTCTCTCCGACAGCGGCTGGTCCAGTTGCTCGACGAAAGCCAGACGTCGCCTTCTCGAGCGGAACTGGGCGAAGTGCTTGGGCTGCTGCTCCCACTGGACGGGCAGGCAACCGTCGACGTTGCTCTGGAGCAGGGCGCACACCTGCACCGTGTAGTTGAGTGGGCGACCGCTGCCGCCGCCCTGGGGCATGGGGCCCACTCGAAGCCGAGTCTGGTTGCTGGCCAGCTGCGCCTCCTGGACGCCGGACTCGGACGCGACCTCGAACGCAGAGGTCACGCCGACGCTGGCGACCCTGAGAGGGCGCGGAAATTTCGCGCGAATTCGTCCGGACGCGTATTAGGCATGTTGCAGCAGTCAGGTCAGCAGCTTTGGATGGGAGACCAAGATTAGATGCATGTCTACTGCGCTTTGTTGGAGCGGGTAGGTAGTAGTTAAGTTGTGTGCCTTCAAACGTGAGCTCAGCAAATTCAACTGTTTGGGCATGGTAATTTTGATTCAATGAGAAGCTGAAGCTGTAGCAGGTGAATCAGTGTCACAGTTTTAGTTTACCCGTATAAACTTAGACCAATTCTTCAGTCAGTCACTCGGCGCAACGTGAAGTCAAACTAAGTACAGTACCAACCTCAGCAGATACTTCTGGATTCTCCAGTTGAAGGTGGCCGGAAAGCGCCATTGTAGCATGAGGAACTCTTGTGGCTCGCTCGTGGTGTTGTTGCGAAGTTCTTCGAAGTATCGGCCCTCGATTTGTTCCGGCTCACAATCCATTGTGCACTGCACCGTGTCTCTCACAGTGCCAAACGGACAGCTCTGACGGAGAAGCGGACAATTCAGCTGAATGGAAATTGAGTGACATGTTTCGTAAATGAAGCTGAGTGGATGAAGTCGGTGCACGTGAACCACACTAAGAAGCCAACGATACCGTAGTATCTTCCAACCCTGTTGTCTTACCCAGGCCCCTCTGAGAATCGTTTGAGAAGCAGAAATCGTACCTATGTAGATGTATGGACTGTACCACGGCACGATGATGCTACCACATAGGAACAAAAGAAACGTATTTCAAGACCTCAATTTTGAGGCTCTCCGCTTCCGTAGTTCGGTATCTTCGGACGCAGCTGGTTGGGTCCTCCCTCGAGCGCAGCAGGAACTCCACCCCGAAGCGGAAGCTGCAGCGGTGCTTGGCGTAGAGCTCCTGCCAATGGAATAGCAGCCATTCGCGAGTATGTATGTACTTCAAGAAGCGGAATGTCGCACACGTGCAACAGTCGCTCACGTCGAAGCGCAGCGTGCGTCCGTCGGAGGCGATTTCCGCCGCAGGAGGAGCCTTGCCGGGCGCGAAAAGAACCTCGCACTTCTCCAGCTCCAGGAATGGAAGCACCGACTCCTGCTGAATGACCGCCGCGTCGGTCCAGAAGTCCAGTTGCGGACTCCAGATGGTCTCCACCTCGACCAACATGCTGGAGGGCGAGCTCTACGAGACAAGAAACACTGACCGATCTGGCGCCTGTGGCGCTTGTTCAAAACTGAGAATTTATTAGGTTGAAAAGAACTTCGGAACTGAACCCTGAACCAGTTCCAACATTCTGCCCAGACTATTGCGGTAGCTGCAGGCAGATTTCCGGTTTCGAAACAATACATTGTACCACTATCCACGAACATTCTTCAAGCCAACCACATAATCTACCAGAAGGCGGCGCAAGTTCTGGTTGTTGGAGCCCGTCACGAATCGCTGCTCAATGCGCCCCATTTCAATCTTTCCGTTCGGATTCTGGACGGTGATGGCCAGACGCGGCTCCGGCGGGGGAACGACCGCCGTTTCGTTGAAGAAATAGCTAAATAATTTTCTGAATTATCAGTAATATCTACAGCATACTGTATGTTAATGACAAGACTACGATGGACTGGGATACTTCAGATTCATTCTATTCGTTCGACATGGCTGCATTCACAGACAGTAATCGGGGTCCTCTTACGCTTGTGGGCCGCTGGGTTGCACTCGGACTTCCAGATCGGTGCAGAGGCTGTGCTGCTTGAGATACAGGTAGGCGAAGGTCTGGTCTGTTCTTTCGGACAGCACTTGCCAGTCAGAGAACGTCGTCCTCCCTGCAGTGCGGTCGAGAAAGGAATGGAACCGCTTCTGGCATTTAAATTAAGGGAAAAGAGGAAGACGTTTTCCGTACGTGTAGGTGTGTACTGAACCTAGTTGTTATGGGCAAGCACATGTAGCACAAGAGATGGAAAATTTTACACACGGGAAGGAAGGCATCCACCAACCATTTACAAATCTCCCGAGGCGCGCCTCCACTTTCAAATTTGCCGCGCTGCCACCGTAAGACGGATTGTTGGTGACCCAGAGGGTCTTGCCGTTGTCCTTGTCGTAGACGAAGCTGAAGGGGAACGGCCTCCCTCTGAAGGCTTGGGCGTCGACTTCGCGAAGCCCCAGCAGTGTCAACAGCAGTGGAAGCAAGATTGCTTTCATCGTACTCTCATCCCTTTTCGAAGGAAGCAGCAATTCCAACGGAAGCTTTAGTCAGCATTGGCGCCTCTGAAGAGGAAGAAATGGCGATTGCCACTCACGGTGGAAACACGGAGAGCGCGATCGCGTGGGAACTTCTTGTTTGCTCCCAAAATGACAGTTCGCAGAACGCATGGGTAGAGAGGACGCACGCGCGATTGGAAGACGCCGACGGAGGAGTCATCTCAGTCATGACAGCGCGATGACTGATGAAGAAGTATACTACACAATACGAGTGACGCATTCACGCGTACTGTACATGTGTACCTAACATGGTATGTGCCAAGCATATGACAGCGCCTGCGCACTTGGTGACGAATTCACCGTGTACCACTACTGCCAACTTTGGGAGTGACAAATTTGCAGAGGGCATGTAATTGTTAAGCGGCGCAATTAAAGGTCAATCTTTAGCCACTGGTCACATAGCTCAAATTCACCTTTGTTTAACTGCCTAACAAGGGGGATGTCACTCTGCAAGATAGTCCAACGCGTGCCAACTTCTCTCATTACGTCGGGCCACTCAACGGGCCGGTACTCACTCCGATTGTCGGATTGCCATTGTCGCGTCCAGTGGTCACTTCAAGTGGACCTCCGTCACTTGTGTGCGGCGCTGAGGAGGCGGATTTAACGCCCATCGCCGCGCGCGAAGAAGACGAATTATTCGCGCGCGAGTCGAGCTGCCAGTTTTCGTCGCCGCCGACGGACAATGGCCGACCGACGGCCGGAGTTTCTTTTCAGAGCTACTAGCAGTAATCGCGCCCCTTCCTTCCTCCAGGGTTGCTGCCTCTGCGCGCGCGCGCCAGAGCACAAAACGACTGCTCGCTCTCAAGTGGGTGGGCGATCCATTGTGGGCCGCTCTTGACAATGACCGGCGGCCCGGTTGACGAATCGCCAGGAAAGGAAAACGATCCGAAGGGCGCCTTCTCTCCTCTCTCCTCCCGATAAAGAAATCAACAACTTTGGGAACCTGCTGGACGAGCAACTCTACAGAAGACGACTCGAGAGAACTCGTTCCTGGCTGGCATTTAACGACCTAAGAGGCAGAACAATGACGCCTTCAATAAGCAACATGTAAGAACGACGCAGTATATACCTAGCTACGCATGCTACATGCCTGCACCTGCATGTGACACAACCCCATTGGCTTGGAGATGAGACCAGCCAGCAGAAGTGCGCGAAGCACAGATCATACTGTAGCATTTGTTGCTACGCATCGGGTGCTATCATTCGAGGTGCCACCAACAAAGCTCACTGATTGCATCGGATGTTGCGCTCTGTAACATGGTAATGTAGGCACCTGACACTGACAGTGGTTGGCGGCCGCCGCAACTACAGTAGTCAACAAGCAATTTTCTTCAGAAAAAGTTGTACTGTATTCTCACGCGGCCAGCGAGTCACGCATCAGGTGTGCATAGGCTGTATTGGCTGTTGTGCGGTTGCGAATAGGCCGAAGCGGCTTTCGTGCACGTTCGCGAGCGGTTTTCGGAAATTGGTCTCCACCGACGGAACCGGTCCCCAAAATCGCCGCCAGATCCCTTTGTGCCGGCCTTCACTCTTCGCCCCCTAATGCGTCGCCCCAGAGTGTGGGGATAACAGCGATTGCACTCCTGCAGGTATTACATGTGTTGTACTGTAGCGAACGCAGCAACACGGGGTTATGTGCACTCGTGAGAACGCCTCTCTCTCTCTCACCATTCGCGACGCGACAATTTTGTTGTTCATTCGAGGCAGTGTCCGCAGCCTTCGCTGGCAAGGCGCCAGTTGCAACTTGCAGTAGGTTGAGACTTGTGACAGCGGAACGATGGCATCAGCATCATAGAGAAGGCAATTGAAGAAGTTAGGCCCTTACTCAACTCACCACTGTCGACAATCGTTAAAAGACAGCTGGATTTCACTAGGCCGGTCTCGTACACAGAGTAGCAACCAGTCCATTGCGGCACAATGTCGCTGCGACGCTTGCCAATCACCAGCAGATCACTCTCCCTTGCTCTTGGCAGTGGGGGCCAGGTAGGCAAAGTAGAAGAAACGCGAGAAAAGCACCGTATAACTGGCGGTCATCAGAGCGCCGAAAAAGTAGACGTGGAAGCTGCCGTCGCACCATCCAGAGTTCGAAAAGTCGATGGTCAGCAGGTGGAGAAATTGGCCGAGGAACAGCACCATCTGCAGAATCTGGAGGCCAGTCACGCATAGCGCCACCAGTTTGGGAGGACGCACCTTGACGGCTCGCAGGAAGAAGTAGCTGGAGAGTGAGCAGGACTGACCGTTTGAGCAATTTGCGGAGGAGACATCGAACTTCGTTGTCAGAATTTGGCTCAGGTTCAGGCTTAGGCTATGGCGCAGGCTTAGACTTTGGCTTATGCTTAGGCCTAGGCTTAGACTTAGGCGTAGGATACGGGTTATGTTACGGGTTAGGTTCAGGCTGTGGCTTAAGCTTGGTCTACGGCTTAGGCTCAGGATAAGCTATGCGTATTGGTTTGAATTACAGTACTACCGTACTTATTGCTGGCGTCCGAATAAGTGACTCGTCAGTCCTCTTCTCACCTGTACATGATCGTGTGAACGGCAGCGTTGGTGATCACCGCCCATCGAACCCAGGCGGGCTCAACAGTGTAGATGATTTGTCCGTAGACGTAGGTGTAGGCGTGGTGGTACCAGTGGAGCAGCAGCACCGGCCTCTTGCGCAGAATCAGGAAGGCGGTGTCGCCCAACTCGAGTGTCTTCGACAGCGTGAACAGCAGACTCCAGTAGCCCGAGGACGGCGTGCGGTAGTACTCGAGATTGTGACAGTAGGTGCCTGAAGGGGGGGGGGGGGGGGGGGGGGGGAGCGCGGCGTACCACTGAAGAGTATTCGGTTAGCGCAGCATCGCCAACTCCGTCCACTCGCGTCTCGCGCTCTTAGGTTTGCTTATGGTCGAGTGCGTACCTACATAGCTGGGAAACATCGCTAAAGGAAAGCTGCATGTACTGTACCTGTGAAGCCCAGCTTGCGCCAGGCGCCAATGAAGTCTTCGAGAGTGTAGTAGAGGGAGGCGGCGCTGAACAGGGCGAAGGTGAGATTCCACCCTGCCAGAATCTTGTCGAGTCGAAATTCTCGTCGTCCGGCCATCAGTCTCGGCCCCACAAACACCATGGCCACATAGCTGGCGGTCACTGCCCAGACGCCCCACAGATAGTGACTCTGCCGCATCCACGCTTGCACTTCGGTGTGGTTGAACAATTTCGGCAATAGAACCTCGTTCATTGTTTGTGAATTAGTCGCTTGTCATGAATGTTGCAAAGCGAACTACAGTTGTGACAATGAGTAGGCAGGTGTCTCATATGCGGCGCCTGCACACTTGTGGC
Source organism: Linhomoeus sp. GSCO2_2 (assembly GCA_030248115.1). Taxonomy (NCBI): domain Eukaryota; kingdom Metazoa; phylum Nematoda; class Chromadorea; order Monhysterida; family Linhomoeidae; genus Linhomoeus; species Linhomoeus sp. GSCO2_2. The sequence continues at coordinate 29,492 of JASAMZ010014287.1, read as the reverse complement.
GTAGAAACAACGAAAGATAAAGGTGCGCGGCAGAGCAGTCGCAGGCGCACGCCACAAGGTATACTATAACGTGCTGACGCTGAGTGTGTCCGTGTGCGCACAGTGGTGAAGTGTGCGCTGAGGGCGTAACTTCATTGCAGGCTTGATACTGTATGAAAGTCCGCGCGAACGAGAGCGGACAAAAGGAACGAAGAATCGTGCTCCAACGCAATTGTGTCGCCCTTTGCTTGGCTAGAGCTTTGCTTAATGCTATTGAAATTTATTCAATATACGTATCCTATTTTCTATATAATTTATTTTAATTTAATACAGTCCAGTCTGGTTCTGTCATTTTAATTTAAGCTATTATTTTACATTATACTTAACTTTAAACAACTTTGTTCAACTAATTTTTAGGTAGGTGCATTTTGAGTAGGAAGATGGTGGTATCAATTTTGATTAGTTTCTATGATCCATTCTCAAGCCACGCATTCTACTTTAACTTCATGTGTCGATTTAATTTTGTTAAGCAACTTGAGCCGAATTTAGCACTACAATTTTTCATATCCAATTTGATGAATATTCACTTAAATTAATTTAGGCTAATTAATCAAGTAATTTAAACTCATTCTGATTAGACCGACATAAGATAGTTTTAATTCTAAATATTTCAACTCTCTTTAATTTGGTCTAACCGAATCTAATTCGCCATTCCAAGCCACTGTTCGACTGCTGTGAAGCGCAGTATTGCTTAATCGCGTTGCTTGGCAGCCAGATGTACCGAGTGTATAGTGTAGTAGTGTGATCGCAAGAGATGTCAGTTTAGGTATGCATTCTTGTACGGCACCAACAAAGCGAGTCGTTCGTATCACAATAGATGTGCAGTCAATGTTCACAATGCAACAAAGGTGTAGCAGCGTTGCAATCCAACTGTCAAAAGTTGGCCACTGCGTTCACGACTTCACTTGCACTCCGCATCAGCTCGTCATCTCTTTGGTATTTGAAGGCCTAATAGCAGTTACCGTACCCATGGACAATTTTACCGTTTGCCAAGTGCCAACTGAACTATTCCCTAAACTAAACTAAATTAAAGCTATATGATGGTCGCATTTTGATGGCAGCTGAAACATCAACGCTTCGTCTGTGAATGAAGTACATACATAACTATTGCCTACCTGCTACTGTACGTATGGTGTTTCTAGCGCCTAACTGGGTCGAATTTCGGCCGCGCTGGAGAACAGAACGATTAGGCGTCTGCACCAGATAGAATCGCCATTGCTCGTTCGTTGCTCCGCTGCGACAGAACTTTCTCTTCTCCTCTCCTCTCCGCCCATTGGCGCCTTAGTAGAGCGCGCACTGCGAAGATGAATAACGTCAAGAAGAGTCAGCAACGACCCGCGAAGAAGAGGCGCTCATTCACTACTGCGTGACGCATTGTGCCTGTTATACCGGCCTCTCGCCTGGTAGACAATGTTCGCAGTCACAGATGGTCTCGATTTTAAATGGTGAGTTCAACGAAATCTACAGTAGATAGATATGTGTGTGCACGTTGTATGTATGTACATACATATGTATGCCCACTTACACACCGATACGAAGGGCTTCAACTGCAAGGTCCGGCCGTCTTCAATGCAGTTTGCGCATTTCAGAGCTGTTCCACCCTTCTTCCGACCACTCTATCTGTCGTCGGCGCCATCGCTCTGTCTATGGTCTGCCGAACATTCCGAAGATCGACCGATCAAAGTGCAACGCTAGTTGCAAATGACAAAGCAACCGCTCTGGACGCGCAGGCCAAGGTCACTCTAGAGAACCCTAGCGCGAAGTACGCCCTGAGACTCATTGAGAAGGAGGTCGGCCTCGTCACATTCTATGACGGCGTGGGAACTTTGGCTTCCTCTTGTCGGTATCGCTTTGAAATTCCTGCGCAGTGCAGGTACTGAATGGCGATACGAGACGACTGAGATTTCGGCTGCCCAACGAGGACCATGTACTGGGCTTGCGCGCAGGTGGAAGATACGGTATCTCGCCAAACGAACACCACCATGCGCCTCAGCGTCAGACAAACTTTGGCGAGTGTGTCAGACACGAAATTCAGGCCAGCATGTCCACCTGTCGGCCAGAATACGAGGCCAGCTCCTCAGTCGAGCGTATTCGCCGGTCTCGGTGCCAGACGCTAGAGGATTCGTCGACCTGGTCGTGAAGTTGTACAGTGTAAGTTACGACCTTCACGCAAGTTGGTGGTCATAAAAGCGACGCCACTATTTCATAGGTACATTTCATGTAAAATGCCTAAAGGCAGAAAGGAGAATATGTTCCAAGTATGAAGCATGTAAAAGTAAGAGTATCAAACGATATTCCTCTGGTGTAGCAAATGCGGCGCTTTGCGCCGCCCACCAATTTGTTAAAGAAAGAATAGTACCAGTATTGATTGAAAGAAAGCATTTTCGACTAAAATCATCCACACAAACTGCGCAAAGGTCACAACGACACGCCAGGGTGTGCCGAATATGTTGCCGCGTGTCGTTGTGACCTTTGCGCAGTTTGTGTGGATGATTTTAGTCGAAAATGCTTTCTTTCAATCAATACTGGTACTATTCTTTCTTTAACAAATTGGTGAGCGGCGCAAAGCGCCGCATTTGCTACACCAGAGGAATATCGTTTAATACTCTTACTTTTACATGCTTCATACTTGGAACATATTCTCCTTTCTGCCTTTAGGCATTTTACATGAAATACTCTTACTTTTTGATTGGCGGAGCCAATCAACCCACGTTGCCGATGTAGGCCACCTTGAGGCTTTTGTACGAGTTTGACCCATTTGGGTAACGCACCGGACGAGCAGGGCAATTTTGGATCACGTATGCAGCTCCTCCTGAACGAGCGGAGGCGCTTTGAGGCACGTACAAAACGAGTAGGACAATTTTGGGACACATATGCAGGGCCTCCTGAACGAGCGGGGGCACTTTGAGGCACGTACAAAACGAGTAGGACAATTTTGGGACACGCATGCAGGGCCTCCTGAACGAGCGGGGGCACTCTGAGGCACGTACAAAACGAGTAGGACATTTTTGGGACACGTATGCAGGGCCTCCTGAACGCGCGGGGGCACTTTGAGGCACGTACAAAACGAGTAGGACAATTTTGGGACACGTATGCAGGGCCTCCTGAACGAGCGGGGGCACTTTGAGGCACGTACAAAACGAGTAGGACAATTTTGGGACACGTATGCAGGGCCTCCTGAACGAGCGGGGGCACTTTGAGGCACGTACAAAACGAGTAGGACAATTTTGGGACACGTATGCAGGGCCTCCTGAACGAGCGGGGGCACTCTGAGGCACGTGCAAAACGAGTAGGACATTTTTGGGACACGTATGCAGGGCCTCCTGAACGAGCGGGGGCACTTTGAGGCACGTACAAAACAAACGAGTAGGACAATTTTGGGACACGTATGCAGGGCCCCCTGAACGAGCGGGGGCACTTTGAGGCACGTACAAAACGAGTAGGACAATTTTGGACACGCATGCAGGGCCTCCTGAACGAGCGGGGGCACTTTGAGGCACGTACAAAACGAGTAGGACAATTTTGGGACACGTATGCAGGGCCTCCTGAACGAGCGGGGGCACTTTGAGGCACGTACAAAACGAGTAGGACAATTTTGGGACACGTATGCAGGGCCTCCTGAACGAGCGGGGGCACTTTGAGGCACGTACAAAACGAGTAGGGCAATTTTGGGACACGTATGCAGGGCCTCCTGAACGAGCGGGGGCACTTTGAGGCACGTGCAAAACGAGTAGGACAATTTTGGGACACGTATGCAGGGCCTTCTGAACGAGGGGGGCACTTTGAGGCAGGTACAAAACGAGTAGGATAATTTTGGGACACGTATGCAGGGCCTCCTGAACGAGCGGGGGCACTTTGAGGCACGTACAAAACGAGTAGGACAATTTTGGGACACGTATGCAGGGCCTCCTGAACGAGCGGGGGCACTTTGAGGCACGTACAAAACGAGTAGGACAATTTTGAGACACGTATGCAGGGCCTCCTCAACGAGCGGGGGCACTTTGAGGCACGTACAAAACGAGTAGGACAATTTTGGGACACGTATGCAGGGCCTCCTGAACGAGCGGGGGCACTTTGAGGCACGTACAAAACGAGTAGGACAATTTTGGGACACGTATGCAGGGCCTCCTGAACGAGCGGGGGCACTTTGAGACACGCACAGAATGAGTAGGACAATTCTGGGATACGTATGCAGGGCCTCCTCAACGAGCGGGGGCACTTTGAGGCACGTACAAAACGAGTAAGACAATTTTGGGACACGTATGCAGGGCCTCCTGAACGAGCGGGGGCACTTTGAGGCACGTACAAAACGAGTAGGTCAATTTTGGGACACGTATGCAGGGCCTCCTGAACGAGCGGGGGCACTTTGAGGCACGTGCAAAACGAGTAGGACAATTTTGGGACACGTATGCAGGGCCTCCTGAACGAGGGGGGCACTTTGAGACACGCACAGAATGAGTAGGACAATTCTGGGACACGTATGCAGGACCTCCTGAACGAGCGGGGGCACTCTGGGGCTTGTACTGTAGAGCGCGCAACCACGGTTGGGAAGAATAGCAGGCGACTCGACGAGATCCTCATTGATGGACGTTAGAGCGTGACGTGAAGAAGGAGGAGAAGGAGAAGGAGAAGGAGAAGACGGAGAAGAATTCACCCCCCGCCGTTGGGACAAGAAACGCGCCACGATCCTTTTTTCGCCTGTAACTTTCGCCACACTTAACCGATTTTCACCAAATTTGGAATTTAATCTGTCTATGACAATGTCCTTTAGTGTACCAAATTTCATTCAATTCCGTTTAGTACAGCCCGAGAAACAAACATCGTGATGATGGGAAAAGGCGCGCGCGGCCAAGATGGAACATATTATGGTTTGGCGCTGCCGCGCCAACCATGATACCTAAACGTCCGTTGCAGTCGCCTCGGTTGCTCTGCCACATCAGGCGCCCACGTGTTGTCCGCCGACTGTCTTCCGAAGCCCGTGGAACGTGCAGGGTAGAGCTCTCGTGTTCTTGCTACACAGTATACTAACTGCGAGTCCATAACCACTCGCGCGCTCGCCTTTCAGGTGCAGTTCCTCCACTGGAGTCATGAATGTTGTTCTCTGGGAGGTCAGATGAGCAGGCATCTGGACAGATTGAGAATCGGCGCCGCGGTCGACTTCCAGGGTCCGTCGGGAAGGCTCGCACACGTGGGACACGGTCAGAAATTTGGTTACCCAACGCCAAGCCAATCAACTGAGCACAGCTTAGGGTCCATTGCAGGCCTGTTCGAAATCGACGGCGTAGAGAGACGATTTCAGAAGGTCGCCATGATCGCAGGAGGGAGTGGTAAGTCACGCTGCACTGAAAGTCTATTCGACGTCAGTTAGGGGTTCCCATGTGTCGCCGCACCGTTCCGTTAGGCATCGCTCCTATGAAGCAGATTATCGGCCAGGTCGTTCGAGAGAATGTCTCCTCTTCTCCGCAACTCTCGCTGCTCTTTGCTAACAGGGTAGCCACTATAATGCAACTTTGTACCATGGAAATCAGTTTGACTTGCTTGCTGGCGCGAGCCGCGAACAAAACAAATGACATACTGGTTCATTGGGGCAGTCATTCCATTCCAGGCGCTCGACGACGTGATGTTGAAGAGGGAGCTGGACCTCATAGCTGAGGAGTTCCCCCAGAAGCTGGTCCATCTCTGGTACACACTGGAGACACCGCCCCCAGGTTTCTCTGACACTTCACACTGACTACAGCATGTTCAGGCCTCGTCCTCTATTGTAACCAGGAAGCTGGGGTGGGGGTACGGTGTGGAGGTGTGCGGGTAGGGAGTGGGAGCGGGTCATTTACCACCAAAGCAGTTAACCCGCTTGCCCCCCCCCCCCCCCCCAATACCATTTCGTCCCACCCACCCTCTCTCGATCCCTCTCTCCACTCCTTCGCAGGCTGGCCCTACAGCGTGGGCTTCGTGACGGAAAGCATGTTGGAAGAGCACCTTCCGCTCCCCTCCCAGGATGACACTCTGCTGCTGCTGCTGTGCGGCCCTCCAGGGATGGTGAATGCGTGCCTGCTCGCCCTCGACCACCTAGGCTACCCCCAGGACGCCAGATTTGTCTTCTAAGTGGCTGTGGTGATCGTCGGGCCTCCTGGGAGAAATGAACACATCGTGTGCAGTATGTGATGTTTAGTGCTACGATCGACGAACGTGCGTACGGTTAGCTGCGGGAGTGGCACCTCTGCCGAGCCGGCGCTTGGTGAATGTGACTCAACAGTGGACGGAAGTTCGTCTGCGGGACTGATAAACGCGGTCGCAAGCTCACTGTCATGTTAGCTGCTTTTGTATGTGTGCTCAATGCACCACCAGCCAACAGGCGTCACTAGGTGCACTTGAAACAGGCGAAAAGATCGGCGGCCTGGTTCTTCCGGTACGATTGGGTCCTCATTCCGGTTCATAGACGATTGCTGGTACAAGCAAGAAGAGAAACGAAGCCGTCCACCAAAGGACTTTTTCGATTTCAGCTGCGGTACTGGTAGCCGCCATTTTCAAGGCGTCGATACTCGATAACCGTGGTGGAGGAACGACTATGTACGACGTGCGCATCCGGGTAGCCATGTTCACATGCTACATTGTCATGCCGTGCCAATTCAGCCCCAATTGAAATCTCACGCTAGAGCAACTGTAGTCACCACTTACATATCACCCGTCGGCAAACGGCCTAGCGGCGACGGCCCATCATCACAAATAGACGGAGTAGGCCTAGGCGCTATCGGGTTCAAAGCCGCTCTCTCGGCGGTCGTAGCAGAGGTGGCAAAGGTTGTGGGCGGCCGAGAAGTCGAACGCTTCGCAGTAGTCCTCGGCTCGGCAGACGACGGCGCACAACTGGATTGTGTTGGCCGCAGCGCCCCTTCCCGACTCGAGAACGAACTTGCAGCGCCAGGCCGCCCTCTCAAAGAAGATCTTCGACGCGTCTCGGTCTGAAAACGGGGCGCGCTCGGAAACGCGGTACGGGAAGTTGGAGCTCTTCAAGAAATAGTACGGATCTCACTTCTGGGAAGGGCGCGCCGGCGCCCGAAACCGTCCCCGAAGTCGTAGCTGTTGCCGTCGGCCTGGCGCCACGTCCCGGTTAGACGCAGTCCCTCCACTCCTGCATTGGCGCTTCGTTATTGGCTTAGCATTCGAATCGTTGAGTGGACACGAACGACGCGACGCATACAGGGTGCGTCAAAAAAGTGAGAACACAAACTTTTCGATATTCTTAATCGTGACTCCGTTTTCCAGGCTCAAAGTTTGCCACAAGATACAACATCATGTTTTTGACCAACAACCAAAATTTCATACCATTTGACGCTGGGAACGACAAATGACGCCAATTTCTGCAACGTGATGTCGGAAATTTTGTGCGGCGACTTTTCAGTCAAGGACGTCCTCCATTCACATGTCGTTGCACACAATTTTCGACATGACGCTGCGGAGATCGGCGTCATTTGTCGTTCACTGCATCAAATGATTCGAAATTTTAGTTGTTAATCAGAAGCATTATGCAGTGTGTTGTGGCAAAATATGGGCCTGGGATACGGAGTCGCTTGAGAACAGCATGTTCTTTCTTAGAGAGTGTGCCTTCAAAGATAGTGTTCTCACCTTTATTGACGCACCATGCATAACCCGCTGAATTCTCTCGCCGAGAGCCCCATACCCTACCAGATGGGGGCTCGAGCCACAGCCACTTGGTGAAGAACAGTGGGTGGGTGTCGTGTACACCGCTGAAGACGGCTCCATCCACTGGGCTGTGAAACGTGACCATGTCGCCAACGTCGTTTGGGTCGTCCGGCGTCACTTTTGGATCGGGCAGTTCAGACGCTTCGGAAGAGCCGGTTAGGATCAGTTGGCTGCTCCCTGCAGTGTGGCCTTACGGAAGAGATGCGCCAACCTCCCCCCCCCCCCCCCCCCCCCCCCCCAATATCTCCTTCCCCTCTCCTCTTCCTCCACCGTTGAGAAAGAGGGCCCAAATCTCCACAGAACGCCAGTAGTCGTTGTAGGTCCAGTCGTCGATGGTGACGAGGGTGAAGGCGATCGACCCGTTGGGAAGGTGCGCCGCGCTGAAGTCGGTCTCGCCCCCCGACGGCACGTAGTGATCGCCGAGTGAGTGACGGACGAGAATTGAGTAGAGGAGAAGGAGATGGAGAGGAGGGTGCGCCATTCGGCTCGAAATGTGGTACTTACCTGGTGAGTACGTATCAGGACCGTTAATACTATAAGCTCCCGTGTCGCGTCTACATATTTCAATCTCTCTTGGTTGGGGGAAGGGGGGGGGGGGGGGTAGTCTGGGTCAACGGAGGCGACCTTCGCAATGGAGTTGCGGCTTGTCTGGGGATATTGATGACACCCATCGGGCGGTCGCAGTCGCATCTCGCAGTCGCTAGGGCTGCTTTGGGAGACCGTCCCCATGGCGGCCGGCGCGTCAAACAATCTGGTGTGTCCAAATGCGTCCAATCACGAGGTCACGACTGCGAGTTGGGTGCAGTACCTAATGTGTGCTTTTACCTGTAGAAACAGCGGACAAAACGTTGATGCCAGGTCTACTACGTAGCTGCACAGCCAATCGCCGATTACTGGACGCTTTTGCCGATTGCTCGATTCGCACACACTGGCTAGAGCCGTGGCAAACCACTGAATTTCTCTTCGCCCGTTCAATCTGTGTGTGCCAACCGCCTTCGTCCGCCTACGCGTGCGTGGCGACGTATGGACGAAAATGCATCTGCCGTGACATGTGTCAAACCACAGGAACCTCTACATACAGTCGAGCAATTACCAATTGATCAGTGAGAGGAGTCTATTAGGCTAGGGAGGACGGACGAACGAACCAACGCGTCATACGGTATGTATGGCAAAAGACAACAGACGCACGCACGTAATACATAACCCCACAAAGGGACGCTTGAAAGCACCGGTAGAGAAAGGAGCGAAACAGGAGCCGAAACACTTACCTACCTACCGTATACCTTCTCTAGGCAACGCACCCCAAGATTGAGAGCGAAAGCTCCACTCCAGAACACATACTCCATAATACAGTATAGAAAGCCATTCGGTCCCTAACTTCGAGATTATCATCACCTTTCAAACGCCGACGAGAGAGAGAAAGAAATGATAAAGCGACGATCACAATATGGTGGGCGTGCGCACTGTACCTCCGTCTCAAAAATGCGAAAAGATTGCACGCTCACGAGCACAAGTGAAACGAAGGGAACAATAGAAGGAAGGTCTCTCCTCGCTAAGGGGGATACTGATTCATATTCGAATCACGAAACACAAAAGTACACACAACGTCTCAAAATGTCGACCGGACTATCAACGGAACAACGAATCTTATCGTCGCCCACAAGAACAGTTCTGCTGTCATGAAGAAGAAGGGGAGAGGAGATTCGTTTTCACAAATGGTGGTACTAACAAAATGTGCGCACAAATTGGGCCTTCGCTCGTCCTGCACGCTAACAACTAAGGGGGAAAGACCCGCTTCCTAAGGCGCTCTCACGTAGCCAACCCAGATACAGGGGGGGGGGGGGCACCCCCCCCCCCCCCCCCCCCAAATTCCCAGCGAGGGGGTGTCTGTCTATAGATAAGCGGGCTTGATGTTGCGCCCCTTCTCGAACTCCATCCACCTCTGGTCGTCAGACTCGTGCGTCAGCCACCTCTCGCCCACGTCCCTCTCCAGACAGCGGACGTCCGACCACAGCTGGTATACCTGCAGGGGGCGGGGGGATACTGTGGTAATCAACTGTTGGTCACTGAAGCAGCAGTTATCACGGCCGTCAGTGTCGAGTCTACGATACGTGGGGTATAGTATGTAGGGGGGGGGGGGGTGGGGGTATGGTGGGAAGGGAAGGGTAAGCGATTGCCCGAAGTGAAGTAAGAGGGGGGATATGACAGCAAGTGAGCACAACAGGCACAGTAGCCAACCTAGCTAAGCTACCCACCTGCAGCCACGTGTGCACCAGTGCCTTGGAGACGGTGTAGCGCTTGTTCATCTTCACCTGGAGCAGATTGTTGATGAAGTCGATCGCTGCAACAGAGCAACTATTTGTGATGCACAATTACACAAACTGTTTGCGAGTGACGATTCCACGAGTTTGCTAGACTGGCGCACGTACGCACGCAGACATACTGAGAGAAGCAAAGAAAGACCTTCGGAGGAGATCTCTCTCCAGGGATTGGGCGGGTACATGAACTCGGCGTTCTGTATCTGGTCGTGTATGTCCTCGTCCTCGTTGAAGGGAAAGGTGCCGCTCAGGCTCACGTACACGATCACGCCAAGGGACCTGGATTATTGCGCACAGTTTGTGTACAGACTGTGTGGGCGCACAATGGATTGAGCCTGTGACTATAGTTAGGGCACTCACCACATGTCCAGTGAGCGGTTGAAGCCCTTGTTGCGGAGCACCTCGGGAGCTGAAGTGGCGACGGGGGATTTTCCATCGAAAGCGCGAACTAGTACGTACCTAAGCAGTGTTTACTCACAACCCACCTAAGTAGGCGGGCGTTCCCACCACGGAGCGCCGGAAAGACCTCTCGCCGATGATGCGCGCGAAGCCGAAGTCGCACAGCTTCACCTGAACAAACAGTATGGCACTTTGCGCAACTATACACCTTTTGGCTTACCCTTCATAGCTCATACCTGAGGAAAGTCGGAATCCGACGACGTCAGAAGAATGTTCTCTGGCTTCAGGTCGCAGTGCACGATATTCTTGTCGTGGAGGTAATGTAGAGCCACCAAAATCTGTAGAATATTATGCAGTTTGTTGAAAAAGTGTCATAATACAGGGTGGGCTTGAAATCTTGTGGGCACCTGATGAATAAGAAACTTGGAGATTCTCTCGGACAGTCTGCCCCTCTCGCTGGACAAGATCATCTCTAGCATGTCTCCAGCCAGCTTCTCCATAACCTGAGATTGCAAATTTGGACACAAAACTGACGTTAAAATTCGCCATAAAACCAATTTTACAAGCTCACCACGAAAATCCTGTCGGGCGTCTCCAGCATCTGCTGGAAGCCGACCACGCCCTGGTGGCGCACCCTCTGAAAAGGCTTTTCAGTACAGTTTCTCTTACAAAAGTTTGAATCGGCGCCAATAGCCGCGTCTGACCTGCAGGATCTCGACTTCCGTTCTCAGAGCGGCCTCCTTGTTACTAGGGAATTTGAGCTTGTCTATGACCTTGACGGCCACGCTCCTTCCCGTCTTCCGCTGGCTGCCTAGAAGATAAGATGAGATCCCGGGCGAATCTAATCTTGACGAGAGAGCCCAAGGTACCTCCGTAGACGGTGCCGAACTGGCCGCTGCCCAGGATCTCGTCGGGGAAGATCTGGTAGAGCTGGCTGAACTCCTGCTCCGACTGGATGCGCAGACCGGTCTGGCCCGTCTCCCCTGGTGCGGGCACTGGAAAACATGCTTGCGTAAAGACCAGTTTTTGTTGACAAAAACCACTGCAAAGCAAAGGCACTACAACCTTTCAGCTGGGCCATGTTGAGCCGGGACTGGGCGTTGGGGCCGCCGCTGCTCTGGGGCGTGACCGGCATCAGAGCCTGTCGAATGGCCGTGGCGAAGGACTGGGCCGAGTCCGAAGCGCGCACCTTGTGGAAGTCCTCGGGACCGGAGGTGGAGCCCGCTGTGCAGGGAGGGAAGGAGGGGATCACACACTGGACAGCGAGCTTTCTTGCTTGTGCCCTCCTGTCCTTCTGATCGCCCTCCCTCCCTCTCCGCCCTTCCCGTCCTCTCGCTCCATCCCCCTACCACTCCCTCCCTCCTTCCTCCCACTCCCTGCTCCGTCATCCGTCGTCTTCCCCCCTCCCCTCATTCCCTCTCCTCCCATCCCTTTCCCTCACCCCATCCCTCGGCTCCCTTTCCTTCAAAACCACCCCCCTCATCACTCTCACTCCCTCCATTCTTCTCCCTCCCACCCCTCTCCCCTCCCCCATCACTCTCCTTCACTCCCCCCCCCCCCTGCTCCCACTCAAGCCATCACTCCCCAACCTACCGACGTAGTAGACGCAGTGGGCAGTCTTCAGCTCGAACACATGGGTGGGCTGACACTCCAGCTGCTTGTGCTCCAGGGGAGTGGACTCCTGCTGTTGACCACTCCCCCCTCCTCCTCCCCCACCACCGGTGGCCAACTCTAGTACCACCGAGCCCTCGGGGGGCTCGCCTCCCTTGGGGGAGGGCTGCTTGAGGGCCAGAATGTCGGACAGGGGCACCTCCTGCGAGTATAGGATAGGTATATGTACGCACGGACGTATGTACAGACGCACGCGCACGCACGGACGCACCTTGTAGTAGCGGTTAGAGGTCTCGTCCTGGTACATGACGAGAGACTTGGTGTCCAGGCGCCAGTAGTGCTTCTTGCGCTGGAACAAAACAGAGGCTTCGACTTTCATAAATTCCATTGAGCAGAAGGTAAGCCACTTACCATTGCGTTCTTGTCGGTGTAGTGGACCATCCATCCCTCCTTGAGCACGCGCACGCTGGGCCGCTTCTGCTGCTTCTTCGACATCACGATGCGCATCAATGGGATGTTCTGTCGAATGAGAACACTGTTGGAATCTTGATGAATATTGTCACAAAACGTTCTAAACACCTGAGAGGCCTCTGAGAGGGCAGGTTCGTCCGCCTCGCCCTCTCCAGGCGAGGGCCCCTCCATCTCCTGGGCGTCGTAGAACTCCTCCCCTCCCTTCGAAGGGGGAGGGTCCCCTGGCGCCCCACCGCCTGTGGGCGCCGCCGCCCCCTCCTCTGATGGCCCTCCGAGCGAGCGGTGGCCGACCGAGCTTCTTCGGAGTCTAGAAACAAACTGATGATTTGGTGTCTGGTGGTGTCTAGATGGGAGGGAGGGAGGAAGGGAGGGATGGGGAGGAAGGGAAAGGGGGCCAAACGGCCGAGCTCTGGTGGTGCACGCTGGGGCGCCAGTCGAAGTTGTCCGGCAAAGACCATCATATAGTGATCAAATGTGTAGAACATTTCATCTTCCTAAGTCGTTTGAGTAAAAAGATACAAGGTGGCAAAAGTCCGGTCGGGTGCGGATCCGGGGCTCAGCTCAAGACGGCCGAGCTCTGGTGGTGCACGCTGGGGCGCCAATCGAAGTGCTCCCCCAAAATGCACTATAGGGTGATCAAAAGTGTAGAACTTTGCATCTTCCTAGGTCGTTTGAGTAAAAAGATACAAGGTGGCAAAAGTCCAGTCGGCTACGGATCCGGGGCTCGGCTCAAGATGGCCGAGCTCTGGTGGTGCACGCTGCGGCGCCCGTCGAAGTTGTCCGGCAAAGGCCATCATATAGTGTTCAAATGTGTAGAACATTTCATCTTTCTAAGTCATCTCACTGAAAAGTTACGCGGTGACAAAGGTCGCGCCGAGTACAGATCAGGGGCTCGGCTCAAGACGGCCGAGCTCTGGTGGTGCACGCTGCGGCGCCAGTCGAAGTTGTCCGGCAAAGGCCATCATATAGTGTTCAAATGTGTAGAACATTTCATCTTTCTAAGCCATCTCACTGAAAAGTTACGCGGTGACAAAGGTTGCGCCGAGTACAGATCAGGGGCTCGGCTCAAGACGGCCGAGCTCTGGTGGTGCACGCTGGGGCGCCAGTCGAAGTTGTCCGGCAAAGACCATCATATAGTGAACAAATGTGTAGAACATTTCATCTTTCTAAGTCATCTCACTGAAAAGTTACGTGGTGACAATGGCCGCGCCGAGTACGGATCCGGGGCTCGGCTCAAGATGGCCGAGCTCTGGTGGTGCACGCTGGGGCGCCAGTCGAAGTGCTCCCCCAAAATACACTATAGGGTGATCAAAAGTGTAGAACTTTGCATCTTCCTAGGTCGTTTGAGTAAAAAGATACAAGGTGGCAAAAGTCCAGTCGGCTACGGATCCGGGGCTCGGCTCAAGACGGCCGAGCTCTGGTGGTGCACGCTGGGGCGCCAATCGAAGTGCTCCCCCCAAAATACACTATAGGGTGATCAAAAGTGTAGAACATTGCATCTTCCTAGGTCGTTTGAGTAAAAAGATACAAGGTGGCAAAAGTCCGGTCGGGTGCGGATCCGGGGCTCAGCTCAAGACGGCCGAGCTCTGGTGGTGCACGCTGGGGCGCCAATCGAAGTGCTCCCCCAAAATGCACTATAGTGTGATCAAAAGTGTAGAACTTTGCATCTTCCTAGGTCGTTTGAGTAGAAAGATACAAGGTGGCAAAAGTCCAGTCGGCTACGGATCCGGGGCTCGGCTCAAGATGGCCGAGCTCTGGTGGTGCACGCTGCGGCGCCCGTCGAAGTTGTCCGGCAAAGGCCATCATATAGTGTTCAAATGTGTAGAACATTTCATCTTTCTAAGTCATCTCACTGAAAAGTTACGCGGTGACAAAGGTCGCGCCGAGTACAGATCAGGGGCTCGGCTCAAGACGGCCGAGCTCTGGTGGTGCACGCTGCGGCGCCAGTCGAAGTTGTCCGGCAAAGGCCATCATATAGTGTTCAAATGTGTAGAACATTTCATCTTTCTAAGCCATCTCACTGAAAAGTTACGCGGTGACAAAGGTCGCGCCGAGTACAGATCAGGGGCTCGGCTCAAGACGGCCGAGCTCTGGTGGTGCACGCTGGGGCGCCAGTCGAAGTTGTCCGGCAAAGACCATCATATAGTGAACAAATGTGTAGAACATTTCATCTTTCTAAGTCATCTCACTGAAAAGTTACGTGGTGACAATGGCCGCGCCGAGTACGGATCCGGGGCTCGGCTCAAGATGGCCGAGCTCTGGTGGTGCACGCTGGGGCGCCAGTCGAAGTTGTCCGGCAAAGACCATCATATAGTGAAGAAATGTGTAGAACATTTCATCTTTCTAAGTCATCTCACTGAAAAGTTACGCGGTGACAACGATCGTGCCGAGTAAGGATCCTGGGCTCGGCTCAAGATGGCCGAGCTCTGGTGGTGCACGCTGCGGCGCCAGTCGAAGTTGTCCGGCAAAGGCCATCATATAGTGTTCAAATGTGTAGAACATTTCATCTTTCTAAGTCATCTCACTGAAAAGTTACGTGGTGACAAAGGTCGCGCCGAGTACAGATCAGGGGCTCGGCTCAAGACGGCCGAGCTCTGGTGGTGCACGCTGGGGCGCCAGTCGAAGTTGTCCGGCAAAGACCATCATATAGTGAACAAATGTGTAGAACATTTCATCTTTCTAAGTCATCTCACTGAAAAGTTACGCGGTGACAACGGCCGCGCCGAGTACGGATCCAGGGCTCGGCTCAAGATGGCCGAGCTCTGGTGGTGCACGCTGGGGCGCCAATCGAAGTGCTCCCCCAAAATGCACTATAGGGTGATCAAAAGTGTAGAACTTTGCATCTTCCTAGGTCGTTTGAGTAAAAAGATACAAGGTGGCAAAAGTCCGGTCGGGTGCAGATCCGGGGCTCGGCTCAAGATGGCCGAGCTCTGGTGGTGCACGCTGGGGCGCCAGTCGAAGGTGTCCGGCAAAGATCATCATATAGTGAACAAATGTGTAAAGCATTTCATCTTCCTAGGTTGTGTGGTTCCTGAGATATGCATGCCCAAAAGTCAGAATCGGTACGGATCCGGGGCTCAGCTCCTGATGGCCGAGCTCTAGTGGTGCACGCTGGCGCGCCAATCGAAGTGATCCACCAAAGACCACCATAGGGCGAACAAATGTGTAAAACATTTCATCTTCCTAGGTTGTGTGGTTCCTGAGATATGCATGCCCAAAAGTCGGAATTGGTACGGATCCGTGGCTCGGCTCCAGACGGCCGAGCTCTAGTGGTGCACGCTGGCGCGCCAATCGAAGTGATCCACCCAAGACCACCATAGGGTGAACAAATGTGTAAAACATTTCATCTTCTTAGGTTGTGTGGTTCCTGAGATATGCATGCCCAAAGGTTGGAACCAGTACAGTATGACATTATAACGAAATCGTAAATTCGTATAGGCAATGTTAAAATGAACGGTAGAGTGGTGATATGTATTGGAGGTGTTGTGGGTGGACTCTAGAATGGTGGTGGGTGGCAGAATGACATTATGACGAAATCGTAATTCGTATAGTCGTATAGCTGTCTGTGCATCCAACCTCCTGAGGCCAGACCTGTCTGTCCATCCAACCTCCTGTGGGGTTTTCGAGGACACAGAACACGAATCCAGTGTTTGTTTCTGGATTCGTGCTGCCCTTTGCTCATGACCTCAATGGTACCCACTCTGCAAGCAGCCCTGTCTGTGTCGCCTCTCATCGGACCTGCCAGAGGAGCCCCCTCCCACTGAAGGTGTCCACTTCGTGGACATGGACAGGGAGTGTATTCTAGGAAAGTTCCCCCCCTAGTGGGGGGTAAGGACAGGTGAATTTGTTCGGGCTGAAGTTGAACAGGCTGTGTATCTCAGATGACTTCTCAGCCTCTAAGCTACACGAACAAATTCAGCGTGCTCTGTTTGCAGGTGCCAAACTCGCTTCAGAGTGAGCAGTGCAGCTCTGAATTAGCACTAAGTCCTAAGTACTTCGATTCGATACATCGTGTTGGCATGTGATGGCATGGCACTGTCTATGCTTGTGGGTTGGTGAGTGCGCGGACGCACGGCGCCTGTAGATGTGGGAATGTGGGTGGGTGAGGGAGGGGGGTCGTTGCACTTGCACATGTTGCGCTGCGCTTGCTGCATATGTTACGTTGTTTGAGTGCTGCAGTGGTAGACACCCACTCGCGTTTCGTCAGTGGTGACGGGTGAGTGAGGCGCGTACCCGCCTGCGCGTTGCGCCTATGTGAGAACCGTCGTGCGTGTGAGCAGAGCACGCTGAATTTGTTCGTGTAGCTTAGAGGCTGAGAAGTCATCTGAGATACACAGCCTGTTCAACTTCAGCCCGAACAAATTCACCTGTCCTTACCCCCCACTAGGGGGGGAACTTTCCTAGAATTAATTTTGCTCGCTTTTTGGCGCACTATGGCAACCGTACTTCGAGCCGCGTCGAGTCCCCGTGCTGAAGCTGTGCGTCTTTTCAATGGACCGAGCGGTTTTCTATGGTTCGAAATCAATTTTGGGCCCTTCTGGGCCTGTGCTTAAGCCGGCCAGATTTGAATTGAGCCAGCGCTAAGCTAGGTTTCCCATACTTGGGCTTCATCATTAGGGGGGTTGTAAATTAGTACTGAGCCAGCGTCGAGCTGGCCGGGGTCGAAAATTTTTTCGAGAGAACAGCTGACGTTTCACACGTTAAGAGTTCCAAATATATTAGGGCCGGGCGCTATACTGAAAAGTGTAAATATAGCTCTGGTAGCCACAGGGGGTCGTTAAGCTTAATACGGGCGCCAGCGTTTTTCTGCATTACTACTACTCTCGATATCGATCTGCCGACCTCTTATCACCGACCGTTCGGGCACTTGGTTGTAGCACTGTCGGCCCTCGCCGTTTACGCTACTCTGCCCTGCCTCACTCTCACCGCAACCGAAGTAGAGGGAGAGGAAGCTCGCTTCGATGAAACTTTCCCCACAGGCATGTTGAGGTTCGGTAGGTTCGTTAGAGGTGCGTTCTGGGCAGCTTCGTTTGTAGTCAGTTGGAGTCAGCTTCAGCTAGACAGACTCACACTTAGTCTTCGACACAACTAAAGCGAGCAGAGGGTTCACCGGTGAGGAGAGGAGCGGGACGCTACATACTTGACAAAGTACTAGCAGTTGTCTCTTGCCTCTTGCATAAGAAAGCAACGCTCCTAGAGGAAGGCGCCTAGAGGCGAACTGTAATCAGTCAAAGAGGGTTAACTCTTTCAACACTCCTTCTCAGTTCTTCTCAGGCGTCTTCGTGAGTCCCAGTTGGTCTCGCAGGTTCTCAAACTGGACTCGGGGTAGGCCCTTGGTGAGGACATCAGCCACCATCTCCTGCGTCGGGCAATACTCCAGGCCAATCTCTCCCTGGACAATCTTCTCACGCACGTAGTGGTATTTGATGTCGATGTGTTTGGTGCGCCCATGGAAGACCGGGTTTTGGGCCATGCAGATCGCACTGTTGTTGTCTTCCATCACCGTCGTTGCCTTCTCCACGCTCTGGTGTAGGCTCTTCAGCAACAGACGCAACCAAACGGCTTCTTGCGTGGCCGCGGACAGTGCCACGTACTCCGCTTCCGCTGTGGACAGAGCAACGATGCTTTGCTTCTTGCTCCTCCAGCTCACTGCTGCTCCCGCCAGCTTGAAGACGAATCCAGACGTTGAGCGTCGATCGTTCACGTCGCCAGCCCAGTCCGCGTCGGAGTATCCCAGCAGTGGCGTCTCCTTCTGGACTCTCGTGTACAGCAAGCCCAGCTTCTTTGTGCCTTGCAGATAGCGCATGATCCGCTTCACGGCTGTCCAGTGCTCTTCAGTTGGCTTGACGCTGAATTTAGCCACACTGGCTACAGCTGCAGCGATGTCTGGTCTTGTGGCCACCGCCAGGTACAGCAGACTTCCCACTGCAGACTGATAGCGCACTTGGTCCACTAGCTTGCTGTCTTCAGTGGCTCCTCCCAGCTTTGCGTTTGGCTCCAGTGGCGTTGCAACAGGCTTGCACTCAGCCATGTTGAACTTCTCCAGCACATTTCCAATGTACTTCTCTTGGCCTAACCAAACTGAGCCACTCTCAGCGTCTTGCACCACCTTGACTCCAAGGAAGTAGTGCAGCTCGCCTAGATCCTTCATCTGGAACTTCGCTGCCAGCTCCTTCTTCAGCTGCTTCATCAGCGTGTCAGACTTTGTTGCCACGACCAGGTCATCAACGTACACGGCCAGCAGTATCAGCTCTCCTGCCTGCTCTTTGACGTAGATGCAGGGGTCTGCAGCAGACTGCTTGAACTGTAGGCTTGCCAGCTCTTCATGCAGTGCGTGGTTCCAGCAGCGGGGTGACTGCTTCAGACCGTACAGACTCTTCTCCAGCTTCCACACCATGCCCTCCTTGCCCTTGACTTGGAACCCTTCCGGTTGTTTCATGTAGATCTCCTCCTTGAGTTCCCCGTTCAGGAAGGCTGTGGTGACGTCCATCTGGTGCACTTGCATGCCTAGCTTCGCTGCTAGGGCGATGACCATTCTCACAGACTCAAATCGCACCACCGGCGAAAAGGTCTCGTCGTAGTCCACTCCATACTTTTGAGTGAATCCTCTTGCAACCAGTCTGGCCTTGTAGCGTTCCAGGGATCCGTCGGCGTTCGTCTTGACCTTGAAAACCCACTTGCAGTCCACAGGCTTTCTGCCTTCTGGCAGTTCCACCAGTCGAAACGTCTCGTGCTCCACCAAAGAGTCGTACTCTTTCTCAGCAGCTTCTTTCCACAGATCTGCTTCTGGAGTCTTCAGAGCTTCAGCCATGGTTCTTGGTGCTGGTGGTGAGCCAGTTTTGGCCGCTTGAGCCACCAGGTCTCCATAGCGAGCTGGGGGACGTCGATTCCTGGTAGATCGGCGAACTACTTGCCGCTGTAGTCCTTGCTCAGCCTGATCCTCGTCTGCAGTTTCATAGTCGTCTTCAGGGTTTTCTTCCAGGTCGGAAATGTCGCACTCACTCTCATCCGTCCATTCCACAGGGGCAGTCAATTCGACCTCCACCAGAGAAGTTTGCTTCTCCTCCTTGGGCAGCTCCTTCTCAAACCCAAAACTGGTTTCGTCGAAGACCACATCTCGGCTCACGATGACCTTCCGCTTGGAGACGTCATACAGCCTGTAGCCTTTGGACACCGTAGAGTAGCCCAGGAAACGGCACTTTCTTGCCTTTGGGTCGAGCTTGCTCCTTTCATCCTTTGGAACATGAGAGTAGGCATTGCAGCCGAAGACCTTCAGGTGCTTGACGCTCGGCTTGCGTCCGTAGTAGGCCTCAAATGGTGTCTTCTTGCCGCCGTCCACTGCCACAGTGGGACTTCGGTTCCTCAGGTACACTGCAGTGTACAGAGCCTCTGCCCAGAGATTCTTAGGCGCCGTTGAGTGTGCCAGCATCGCTCGGACCATCTCCACCAAAGTGCGATTCATTCGCTCCGCCACCCCATTTTGTTCAGGTGTCTTTGGTATAGTCAGCTGGTGCTCAATGCCCTCACTCTTCAGAAACTCTTCGAACTGCCTCGACGTGTACTCTCCACCGTTGTCGGACCTCAGCACCTTGATCCTGTTCCCAGTCTCGTTCTCTGCCAGAGACTTGAACTCCTTGAACTTCAGGAACACGTCACTCTTCTTCCTGATGAAGAACACGCGAGTGAAGCGCGTCTTGTCGTCAATGAAGGTGACGAAATACTCGGAGCCTCCAAGTGACATTGGTGTCACTTTCCCACAGACGTCGCTGTGCACGATTCCAAGCACCTCAGTCGCACGTGTAGCACCTTGCTTCGAGAACGGCAGTCGGTGAAGCTTTCCATCCACGCAATCTGGACAGAATGGCAGCTCCCTTTCCACCTTGTCATCCATTCCTTGAACCAGGCTTCCGTTGGTGATCTGCTGCAGATTTCGCTCTCCCAAGTGACCAAATCGCTGATGCCACAGCATAGCCTTGTCAGCTGGGACCACTGCAGCATGAACTCCTTCTGCATCCTTGGAGGGTGGTGGATTTCCAACACAATCCAGGTAGTAGAGTCCACCTGACCTCACAGTTCCACTTCCGGCCAGCTTCCTGTCTTCCCAGTTGTAGATCCAGCACTTGTCTGGGCCAATGGTGAACTTCTTTCCATTGCGCGTGGCCTCTCCAATGCTGAACAGGTTGCCAGTCAGGTTTGGAACGTAGAGCACGTTGTGTAGTACCCTTGGCTTCCACTTCCCATCCACCAGGACTTTCAGACGGACTGTGCCTTGGCCAATTGCCTGGACCGAATGACCGTCTCCCAGTGCCACACTCTCTGGCGTTTCCAGCAGCTCCAGTTTGCTGAAGAGCTCCCGCTGGAACGACATGTGCTTGCTTGCTCCAGAGTCGATCAGCCATCGACCATCCTTGCCTTCTGTGACTTGAGCGCTATTCAGCAGTGCGTTGAATGCTAGATCCTCCGTTCCACTGCTTTCTTCAGCCTCACCAGTCATGGCAGTCGTGGCTTTGTTCCGCTGCTGGTTTGCTCCAGCAGACTTCTTCTGCGCTTTGTCCTTCTGCTCAGCCAGCCATTGCTTGCATTTGCTTCGAATGTGGCCTTCCTTGTTGCAGAAGTAACACCTAGGACCTCTGGACTTGGCCTTGAAGGCTCTTGAGCTTCCACCAGCAGCCGCGGAAGTTTGCTCCTTGCTCTGCTGTTTGCTCTCCTCGTGGAGTAGCCGCTCAGTCAGCACTTCCATTGACAGAGTGTCCACCCTGGTTTCCAGCGCAGTGACCAGTGTGTCGTAGCTGTCTGGCAGACTTGCCAGCACCGTGACGACTTGATCCTCGTCTTCCACCGGTGCTCCAACGATGGCTAACTGCTGAAATACCTCGGTCATGTCTTTCAGATGCGCAGACAGAGAGTCACCTTCCCTCATCTTCATCTTCTGCAGCTTCCTCTTGAGTTGCAGCTTGTTGGACCACGTCTTCTGCTGGAACTGATCCGCCAGCTTCTGCCAGGTTTCAATTGGACAGGTAGGGTTGGGGATTAGATACAGCAGGCTCGTGTCAACTGACAGGACGATGATTGCCAACGATCTGTTCTTGTTCTTGAGGTACTCCACTCTGTCTTCATCAGCCGCATCTTCAGCTGGTTCAGGCACATTCCCAGCCACTAGACCCCACAGACCTTCTTTCAGCAACGCCATCTTGCACTGCACCGCCCACGTGGCATAGTTTGCTCCATTCAGAGGCACAATGGACACCTTGACGCTGTCCATCTTGACCAGCCACTCCGCACACCTTGCACAGCAGTTGGCACAGGGAAAACTAAGTCAGCCCACTCCTCTTTTGCCGAGGACACGACCGACAGGTTGAGAGTCCACTGATGCCAATTAGCCTGGGCCCATAACCTGTTGAGGTTCGGTAGGTTCGTTAGATGTGCGTTCTTGGCAGCTCCGTTTGTAGTCAGTTGGAGTCAGCTTCAGCTAGACAGACTCACACTTAGTCTTCGACACAACTAAAGCGAGCAGAGGGTTCACCGGTGAGGAGAGGAGCGGGACGCTACATACTTGACAAAGTACTAGCAGTTGTCTCTTGCCTCTTGCATAAGAAAGCAACGCTCCTAGAGGAAGGCGCCTAGAGGCGAACTGTAATCAGTCAAAGAGGGTTAACTCTTTCAACAACAATAACTGTTAACGTAACTCACCGAACCCCCCAACTCACGGTGAGTTGCGGTGAGTTGTGGTGAGTTGGAGCCATTTGGACCGGTCCAATGTGAAATGGCAGACCAGTCTGCATTGGATGGATAGACTAGTCTGTCGATCAAAGATGGAGTGGTCCAAACAGAGGAATTGTGTGCAAGTGGTATTCAAGCAGTAGTCCACTTCAGAAGACCGCGTATAGACTACTCTGATCAGCTGCCTGACGTTAAATTCACAGGGCAAACAGATTTGACAGATTATTCCGCGAGTTTCACACGGACAAAAGAAATTGACACCCGCAGTGACAGTTTCGATTAGTCCATTGTGTGAAAACGCGACAGGACCAAAATTCGAACTAGTCCAAATTCCACGCGGACCAGTCCAAATGCCAACCTTGACCAGTCCAAGTGAAATGAACTAGTCTTAATCTGGACCTGGACTGGTCCAAATGCTCCAACTCACCGCAACTCACCGTGAGTTGGCGATCCCATATATGGGAGGTGAGTTACCTTAACAGATAATATTACGAGATTTACGCGCAAAACACAGCACATCGTCGGCTACCCGGAAGGGCGCATCGTACCGCACAAGCGACTTTTAGACGAACATACGTGCAAGTCTGGGCCCTGTACATAACACTTCTATCATACATAACATCGGAATCAAAGGCGGGCGCGGCACGACACAAGGGATTATACATGCTAGTGGCATCACGAAGTCGGCTACCGAAAGTGTGTATCACTCAATTACAGAAGAAATATAAACGCACGCGTTTGTCAATTATGCAATCGACTTCGCAAAGACGAGCGGCAAACAAACTTCGATAGAACTACCAGTCGAACTGATATCAAAAGGTACCCATAGCGAATAGCAACAGTATAGAACTCTGACTATCTGGAGGAAGTGTCTCCGAGGCGGTACTGCTGGTAGTGAAGCTGGAGCTGCGCTCGTAGATAAGTGAAAAAGCGCACGTAGCTGTCGCGAGATTTGCTTTGCAGCAGAGCGTGAACCACTGGCCGGTACTCCCCGCGAAACTTCACCACCAAACAGTAGAGCTCCCTGCAGTCCAGTCCAGACGGGCGGAACTTGAAAGTTCCATCCGCGTGCCCCTGAGAACTGCTGTGGAGCGCTTCCAGCTCCAGGTTGGAGAGGAACACGAAGAAAGTTGGGTGAACTTCCCTAATGCGCAGGTAGACTTCGCCGTGTCTGGGATCTGTGGGGTCTTCAGATGAGGAGCCAGCTGCAGTCTGCAGCAATGATAGTGGGATGGAGGCGGGACGATCGGGGTCGACGCTGGGATACTGTAGTCGGTAGTTTCTCGTGAGAGAGCGGCGCATGCGCTTGAACGGGGGCAGTTGAAGCTCGACGTCATCCCTCTTTCGGCCGTCGGTGGCGAATCTGTTGTGTACCTCTTCCAACATGGCATTCGCCGTGTCCCGCGGCCTCTTGCCCGTCTTCCGCTGCGACTGATAGTTCTCTCTCTGGACTTCAGTGGCCTCAACTCTGGCGGTCAGGAGAAGCTCACAGAAATGAGGATTGGCCGGGTTCTCAGGGTCAGTGAGGACAGTGTCTGCAAAAGAATGCGTCCATACAAAGAAGACAATCTGATGTCGCACTCGCAATGACAAACAGCGCTTACCGTTTTGCACTTTGATGAATGGGACTGAGCCATGGCCGGCATTTGTGTGTCTCTTCTTGAGATATTTGCACTGCTTGCACTCCCACCGCTCGATCGATTTCCCATCTTTCTTCGAGAACTGGTAGCAGTGGGTGACGTCAGTTTTCAAAGGCCAAATTATGCACTTTCCACCCTTCTGGCTTAGAATAAACCTCGCGACTCCAAACGTCGCCATTTTGGTAGTATTAAGCGACAGTGTGAGCACTTACCGCGGCTACGTAACAATTGCGAATAACAACGCCGCACCGCACGCACACTAATGGGTGCGATTGCTTGCGCTGCAGCTGCAGTGGACGCATGCGAAGACGCGGCGAATCCATTTGCAGGCGCCATGACTACCAGGGAATGTTTGCTTTTCAAATGCAGTACACATGAGCGAACTCGTATGCATTTCATTTAGGTGAATGCGAAGTTAGGGCCCCTTGCGCCTCGACCAGGGCCCCTTGCCCTCCAAGTAGGGCCCCTTGCACTTCAAGTCGGGCCCCTTGCGCAGCCGGGCCCCTTGTCCACTGTTCAGGGCCCCTTGGCTCACCACTCGGGCCCCTTGTCTCACCCTAGCGGCCGGGCCCCTTGCACATCGAGGCCCCTTGTCCACTTACCCGTCCACTCAGCCTGGGTAATTGAACTGTCCGCCTCACGTCTACTAAGACTGCCTACTACCATTGTCTACCAGAAGTAACCGGAACCAGAAAAGGCCGGAATTTAGCTGGTAATAGGTGTCATGCTTTTTGGTGTCACGCGTGACATGTCACGAATCTCTCAGTGCGATTCCAGCGTTTCTGTGGCCTCCCAGTGAATGGCTGCGAAAACCCTAGGAGAGAATCAGTGGCATTCTAGGCTTCGTGGGAATTAAGGCTGTGAACTGAAAAAAATTGAAAAAAATTGGAAAATTTTGATGAAATTTTAAGAAAAGCCAAAGAAATTTTAGTGATGCCACTGGTGTGACTATGAATGGCAGTGATGAGTGATTTGTAACTGTCGCTCTTTCAATCTGTGTCAATCCGTGCACAGTTAGGAGCTTAGACTTCTGAAAGTCACTGATTGAGGTAGATGCAGTATCGACAGCTGTCACGAGTGGCAGATCGGTGACAAGGAGATGGTAGAAGTGCAGTGAGAAGGCAATAGAACCAGATATCCATGCAGTAAACCCACTATGTGTACATATCCAGATGGTATATGGAAATTGTGGCTTTCACAGTCTTACTACTATAAATAGCAATTGGCGTCTAAGCAGTCCATAGCATGCAGTATATCCCACTGTGTGTGTCTACCTCTGCAACATTTGCAGATTGTGGCTTTTACAGCCTTATCCCTCTGATGAGGTCTCTGTGGTGGGCGGCAATGTGGTAGAGTCTCATAAAGCACAGTTGCCTGAATTTCAAGGCATGCACTGTCATAGAGAGGAGGAGCAACAGGACAACCCAATGTATGCCAGTACCATGCAGTAAATGCCACTGAGCATATATGAGCCTGCAGTCTGTTCAGATCGTGGCTTTCACAGCCATAATCTGCTGCATGGCAGTGACAGCCTCAAAGCGACTTTTCATGAAGACATAGTTCAGCAGTGCATTTGCCTGCTTGTCAGGGCAGTGAGTACCGTACTTCGACAAGTTTGCCTAAGAAGCGCACAGGAGTCGGCGTGGGTTTTTCCAGTGAGAAAGGGGTCCCAGACATTCCCACGGGAGTTTTTGCATTTGTGGAGTCTAAAATAGTGAATGAATGTCTAAGAACGTCGGCCACAAAACCCCCACAGGTCGCAGGAGCGACAATTTTGTGCCGTTTCTTGTCTGTGACACCGCCAGTGAATGCCGATATTACAAATACGGCATGGATGTCACTTGAGCTGTCTCGCGTGACACATAATTTATTTTTCACGAAGTTTAGGCCAGAATAATGTCTGTGTTTAATCACAAATAATACAGACATTTCAGGGTTTATTACGACAATTCAAGAATGCCAATATTTTGCCAGTATTTTAAAAATTTGCCACGAAGCCAGTGAACTTGTGTTTGTGGCATTCCGGCGATTCAGTGGCCTCCCACTGAATGGCACGAATGCCACGGATCGAGGTGTCACGCGTGACAGCGTGACACGTTTACGCACACCGTGGGGCGTGACACCTATTAGCGGTTAGCCACATATATCTACTACTTTCGCGCTGCAAATTAATTTGCTAGCGCAGTCGCATTCGTTGTTGAATGATTCCAGCTGGTCGACGTAGCGCTCAAAGTTTTTTAGTCTACATCTGCCAGCTGAGCCCACGTCTCATTAGAGTTCTTCTTCCAGCACAATGGTTCCGACCGGCAAGGTTGTTTGTTCACTAGGCAAGGTTGTTTGTTCACAATGTGTACCACATGGTAGCACCCAATCTCGTTTTCGGCGGCTTGGTACGAGCAATTTTCAAGTCCGCACCAGTCGGTTAGTGCTAAGACGGGAAACGTAAAGGCCCAATACACGCAAGCAGTCATTTTGCGCAGCTCTTTGCGAATGCAGAATAGGTACGCAGCGCGCTAACCTTTGCATTGAGCCGTCTAGGACAGCCGGTGCTGTTGCCGCAATACTCCTTCGGCACACCAACAGTCGAGCAGAATTCCATCTTTCAAGGATGCTTGACCACACCTATAGCCACCGACCAGGTGTCACGGCTGGTTTCGTCGCTGAAGGCTCGCACGAACATCGCCAAGACCACGCACGTTGTCATGTCCTATAGAACGGTATCCCGACAGAGGAGCGACAGACAAAGGAGCGACAGACAGAGGAGCGACGACAAAGGAGCGACGCGACAAAGGGGCGACACGACAAAGGAGCGATGGACAAAGGAGCGACAAATCAGATTTTGTTTTGACAGCCAGTATTAACTGTTTCGGCGCTCATACATTGTCGAATGGCAACGTACCCTATGTCTACTCATATTATGTGATTAGTTTACTGCAAAACAAAAGTTCTATGAACTTATTTTGAACATTCGGGCGCTCGCAAATCTTTTGCAAACATATACGTCGTCGTTTGTGTGCTCAGAGTGACCACAGAGTGTATTAGGTATTTCATATTGAATTTCATATTCAATTTAACTCAGTTTTAATCAATACCATATCAATTAAATTCGATATTTAAGAAAATCTCACAATTCGTATTAAAGTAAAATTATTAGCAGTAAACCATAATTGCAGCAAGAGCAGATGCGGTGTCTCAACCACTTCTTAGCGCCAAAGATTGGTAGAAGTGGCTGACAAAACAAAGTTCAAGCTGTCGCTCCTTTGTCCGTCGCTCCTTTGTCGGTAAACCCTATAGAACTGTGGATTAAGGCACGGAGGCCATCCATACAGACTGTGGACGACGGCACGCGATGCAATACAACTATGTACACATGGCACCAGCAGGCGCTTCTCAACCCCGAGACGAAAACTGAGCAAGAGTGATCCCTGACGTTTTGGCATACCATTGGTTTGAGTTATGTTGACAATGTCGAGGGAAAGGAAGAGAAATGAGCGGTTGACAAACTCCGGCATTGCAGTAATGCTAAATTCGACACCTCCTTCAAGAGCCCAGAGTGCATAACACAACCACTCAATGTTAGTGATTATTTTGCCGGTCTCTGATAACCCGCGACGACTCTGACGCCAAATCGTTTCACTTTGGGGAAACCCTGTCGTTGACTACCTAGCCAACTTGTTTCACTTTGTTAATGCCTTGTCGTTGACTGCCTGGCCAAATCCATTCACTTTGTGAAAGCCTTGTCGTGCCTCAGCGTGAAATTGTTCTTCCCATTACCTTACCTACAGTCGGAGGACAAATGTCAGCCAACATGTTATTAGGCCGGTTGAAGGATCGCGTTTGTCGCAGGTCCGCGTCTTGAGCGCGTAGTAGTTGTAGCGTCGCCAGTCTTGCTGATCGTACTCGGCATACGCCGAAGAGCATAGATGGGAACGCAGACATGCATATGTAGACATGTAGCAATGAGCCAGAGTACGTAGCAATGTAGCAATACGCCTGCGGCGTAGTGGTATCATGTAAGGCGAATTTGTGTAGGCAGCGAGTGTTCCCCAACTATGACCATGAACGTGCACCCACTGCTTCTGGAGCATAGAGCACACTGACCGAAAATAAGTAGAACATCCCCATGGCCCACTTAAGGGTCGCCTCGCGCCCCCTACGGACGTGAGGCGGCCCTTAGCCGGGTGGCGTGACCCCCCATGGCCCACTTAAGGGCCACCACGCGCCCTATAGGGACGGCAGGCGCCCATAAGTGGGGTCAAAGGTGGGACGCGTGTGTGTACTGGGTGGCAGGACCCTTATGGCCGCCACGCACCCTATAGGGACGACATGCGCTATAAGTGGGGCAATGGGGGATGTGTGTACTGTGTAGCGTCCACAAGTACTGCCGTCTCATTATTACAGATTTTCTCCCGATGAGTGGAGGCGTCCAAATGTACCTACAAGGAGCCTACTAATAGCCGCCTCCCTGTCGGAGTCCGCCCTATCAGGCGGTCAATGGTGCAGTGTACTTACTGGGAGGCGTCCTTATGTGCGTACGTACTGTCGACTCATTTCAGATTCCTGAGGGGCGTATTCGCGCCAACCGATAGAGCCCTGACTCCCACTCCTCTCAACACACGTCACGCCATATCAACGCTTGCAAACATCGTAGCCGTTTCACTTCATTGCGGCGCATTGTGCAATCGCGCTTCTCGTTCAGCCGCTTTTCTCGCCAGTGGATCCGGCGGCCGTATCCTTGGCGGAGGTCTCAGCGGGCGACTCCTTCGGGCCGGCTGTCGACACCATCTCGACCTGGGTCGTCGAGGTCTCGCGCCGGACGTTTGCGGGCCGCCGGAAGCGCTCACCTCGGCCTTCGCTCGGTCGCTCGGCGCCCGCGCCGACTTGATGGACCACCCGCTCGCGCAGTTGTGAGTGCAGGACGGTCCCACTCGCCCATCGGCCTGCCTCGGGAGATCGGCTTCGGGAGGCTTCAACACGAGTCGAGCTCACACGCGGGCAATGCATGGTCAGTGCCTACATAACGCTGTTCGACTTGCCTTCTGAATCGACGCTAGCGTGTAGTTGCGGTAGCACTCGTCGCAATTCAGTCCCCTCGCCGTAGAAAATCACTCTAAATGGTACCAGGGTGCGATTGCAATTCGCTAGTTCTCGCCAAGTTGCGATTTAGCGCTCACCCCAGGTCGTTGTAGGCCCCGATGAAGTTGGTCGGCAGTTTGGCCAGGCGGTAGCCCCTTTCGTAGGCGGTGATTTCCACGAAGGTGACGTCGACCTTGTAGTCCACGCGGAAGTGCTCCAGCTGCCGGTGCTTGAACATCAGCTCGCTCTGCGAGTCGTAGGCGACCATGGGCTTGGCGCCGAACTCCCAGCTCGATCTCCTTGACGTGCTGGATGCTGATCAGGTCGCGCAGGTGTCCGGTGGTGAGCCACGAGAGCAGGACGCTGGGCTGCGTCTGGTTATCGCGCGAGCGCAGGTTGGCGATACGCAGCTTCTCGGCGCTGTCCTGAGCACGCCGATGGCCGTCCGACTTAGTATATGAACTGAACGAAGTACATACAGCCACCGCCGGGGTGAGGGGGGGGGCTCACCCCCCCCCCC
>JASAMZ010014283.1:0-95265 GCA_030248115.1 Linhomoeus sp. GSCO2_2 | reverse complement strand
GCGGAAGTGCGGGACGGCGGCTTGCGAGATGGTGGGGGTGGTAGGGAGACGGTGTGGATAGTAGGGAGACCGTGAGGGAGATGGAGGAGATCGTAGGGAGACCGTGAGGGAGACGGTGTGGATAGTAGGGAGACCGTGAGGGAGATGGAGGAGATTGTAGGGAGACCGTGAGGGAGACGGTGTGGATAGTAGGGAGACCGTGAGGGAGATGGAGGAGATCGTAGGGAGACTCGTGAGGGAGATGGAGGAGATCGTAGGGAGACCGTCAGCCACCCTCTACTACTAAGGTTCCAATAAGCGACCCTGTGGCATCTCCCCCCCCCCCCCCCTCCCTCAGTAGCGTATTCATGTGCACAAGTGCAAGTGTCGCTAATAACTGTCGCTAAAACAATGTTTTCAGATCTATTCCACAGCGGCTCTATGCAGAGCGGTGGTGCCTACTTCCCTGGGATGATCTCTAGCTCGGAGCAAGATAGAAACTTCAGCAGTCGCGAGCTAGGTATCGTTAGACTGCCTTTATGCTTGATGTGCGATTGACCAAGCAGCAACGTACAGCAACCTCGCTGCTCAGCCGTCCTCCTCAGCTGCGCCACGATAGAACAATGGGAAAGCGGCCTGTTCATGGAAGAGATCGTCGGCTGCATGAAGTATAGGACCACACAGGAAGTTGAGGAAGCCGCTGGCAAGATCACTAGTGGTTACCAGTTTGCGTACGTGCATTAGTGAACAACCTAGCGGTTGAATCCGCGATTGCAGCGGAAATTCAATTGTTGTGGCATGAATTCAGTACTCCATGGGGAGTGGTTAACGACGGCGAGTTCCTTCCAGACCAGCTTGAGAACTTGGTCAAGCAACGACCGCCCATTCCAGTCATCCATGGGGTCAACAGTCTGGAGGGCATATCACAGGAGTGTAAGCGAGCAAGGATACTTACTGTGCGGCCAGCACTGCAACATATATGCACCTTTTTCTCTGCTTCAGTCTACGATCTCTTCCTTGTCTCCCTGAATACTTCACCAAGGCTCAATTCATTTTGGACTTTCAGGAGGCGATCTCAGGATTGGGCCCGAGGTACTTTGTAGTATATCTAACCTAAAATTGTTGAGGCGAACGTTCAGGCCTTCGTTTGACATTTTCGTTAGCCTGAACTCAATTTAACAAGTTTAGGGTCTTCCGAAACTTACGAACAGGTTTTGGCGGAAGCGTTGCAGGTTTACACAAATGTCACGTTCGACGACAACAATCATTCAAGATGGGCAAGGCAGTCGATCGAGGTAATACCATGTGGAGATGAATCAGGCCCCTTCTTCTTGGTGTTGTGACTGTGAAAACTCACTAGTCATTTCAGATTCTCAGCGATTTCTTTGTCACCGGCCCCACGTATCGCGACGCATTCGAATACCTAACGACGGGCAGTGACGTCTTTCTATTCTCATTCGACTATCTCCCTCCCGGGCTCTTCAGCGAACTTCCATCTCCGGTGAGCCGTTAACTACTACCGGGTGTTTTTTTAATGTGGTAAATCGCAAAGTTGAATAACTTTTGCGTGGGTTAACTCAGACAGGTGAAACTTGCACATGACAAACACAACACTTGTCCATCAGTGTTGTAAAGAAACGGTACAGTTCGAAGCTAACGCACACAAGCTACAGGGTGTCAAACTTGATGTCGAATTTCGAGGGGTTTGCATAAATCAAGCCGCTACAACTCTTTCGTTTCAAAAGCAATTTGGATGCAACTGGTCTGATAAGATAGCCCAGTAAACGAGCTTAATTTATCACCAAAACGAGCTTCCTAACTTTATCGAGTGTCATTTCACAGCTTGTAAAATTTGACACTAAGTGGCGTGAAGGGGCTCCAGTGGCAAAATGGTGAATCTCCAGTGCTGCGGACACACCCATGCCGAAACTTGGCGACATGCGAAATGACACTCGAGAAAGTTAGGAAGCTCGTTTTGGTGATAAATTAAGCTCGTTTACTGGGCTATCTCATCAGACCAGTTGCATCCAAATTGCTTTTGAAACGAAAGAGTTGTAGCGGTTTGATTTATGCAAACCCCTCGAAATTCGACATCAAGTTTGACACCCTGTAGCTTGTGTGTGTTAGCTTCGAACTGTACCGTTTCTTTACAACACTGATGGACAAGTGTTGTGTTTGTCATGTGCAAGTTTCACCTGTCTGAGTTAACCCACGCAAAAGTTATTCAACTTTGCGATTTACCACATTAAACCAGGCAAGTCGTCCGGGGGACGCAGTATACTCCACAAATTTGAACTCCTATGCACGGTGACTCCTCTCCTGTTGTGGCCTCCTAATACTCCCAATCGCAAAAGTAATGCCAAATTCGTCAACTGCATCTCAAAATACCCCAGATTCCACATACAACACCCCTAACTTCCTATGGACTCTCAGAACCAAAATTCTGCACTTGGGGTACGGTAGCACGCAGATTGGTCACAGGTGTGATAAAAGTACAGCTAAACGCTAAACGAATGCCAAATTCGTAATCAGCGCCCCCGAAAACCCCGAAATCGAGTATAATATCGCGAAAGTCGACCCGACACCCAATATTCAAATGGACGCGGCAGGGTTACTGTAGCTTGTCTGGACCAGATTTCAACGTAGAATCGTTTGAAACTACTTTTGAACCGATTCGGCAACGCATTCGAGCGCTACAGACGCTGAAACGCGAAAAGCGCAATTTTTGACCCCGGAGTCAAAAAAGTTCCACCAAGATAACTTTTTTGTGTCTCAACCGATTTTCTCCGTTCATGGCTCATTCGATAGAGGACATCTGGGAAGGAGCAACAAAAGCGGTCTCGCGGCTCTAGCTGCTACCTAGCTCGCACAGTAGCCCGTCAAAGTCAACCCGGGGCCGAAATTCGCGAGTTTTTCAAATTTGGCGCCAAATGGGTCCCGCAGCGATCCAATTCATTTTTTCCACCCTCGGCCCTATCGAGTACTACAACATATCAAAAGATAGTATATCCCATTATATGCAACTTTTTCGAGTTCTACCTTGTTTAACCCATTTTCCAGTACTTTGAAAATTTAAATTTTTGAATTTCCCGCCAACGGGGTCCCGCAGCGTGACCCCATATGTCGTGCAGGTTGCCCACCCACTAGGCCTACCCAACGCAAAAGACCGTTTGCAAATCGGCCGCTGCACGTGCGAACGCCGTTGACTCAAAGTTTCTGCGTTTCGCGCACAATCGCTATATACTCCACACTTTTTTGTGGAGTATAAAAACACCCGGTAGATGGCCAGCGTGTATGTCGTTATTGGTATGCAATGCACATACTGTAAGTGTAAGAGGCGCTACTGTGGTCTTGGCAGGCTCGAGGAACGCCCCACGCCTTCCAATATCCGTATTTGTTCGGCGCTCCAGGCGACAGTTACCCAGATTTACCTCTGCCCTGGGAATGGGAGGTCAGAATACAGTACTCTTTGGAGACCCGGGCGGTCAATTGCAAAATATTCACAGGCGACGGAGGACGATTACAAACTGGTCAACATCTGGAGCGACATCACAGCGAACTTCGTCAAACACGGGTGAGTCAAATGACGCAACATGACGGAGTCGATTTCATGGCAAACACGAGACACCTAACCGTACAGGCGTCCAACCGCCGACTCATCCCCATACACGTGGGAGCCAATGACATTGGAGCACCCCACTCGCTACTTCCACCTGACGCCCAATCCAGGGGGCCCCCTTCGCTTCTGGGGTGGGGCGGGGGGGGGGCCGGAGAGGAAAGCTAGTCAAGGCGTACAGGAATGCGATGAAAGAAAGGTTCAATAGATTCTGACAAGGATGTGGCATTTAACGTCTGTTCAGAA
This sequence comes from Linhomoeus sp. GSCO2_2, assembly GCA_030248115.1. Taxonomy (NCBI): domain Eukaryota; kingdom Metazoa; phylum Nematoda; class Chromadorea; order Monhysterida; family Linhomoeidae; genus Linhomoeus; species Linhomoeus sp. GSCO2_2. The sequence goes on along the minus strand of JASAMZ010014283.1, from coordinate 91,424 downwards.
GAAAGCGGCTCCGTAGAAAGGTTCATGGTAGGTACGAAGACTGCAGCGCTATAGAGAGAAGTGCCTACTGAGTAGATGGCGACAGATGGTTATCGGTAATTCGGTGGCGGTTACGGTATTTTGGCGACGTGGCCGGTGCCACTGCAATCGTCGTCCTGATAGGCTCTCCACCAGTGATCGCCCTTGTTGGTCGAATCATAGTCGTTAGTTAACAGTGGATAACAGATGGCATTCGTTTATACGTACAAGATGCATTTCATGGGATACTACAGTTGGATATGGGTGTCTAGACGACGACAGCGGCGAAGAGTGCGAGGGATAAGTTGGCCGCGTAATCGACGACGGTCCAATGCCCATCCTGGAACGTCTCCACTTGGCATCTGGTGTACGTGCCGCAGCCTTCGCCCCCAATTGCCCAGAGCGACTGTCGCCACTCCACCAGTTGCAGCCATGCCCTGGACGTCACCATTCGACCCTGGCTGCCCAGCTTCTCCCAGTGCTTGCTGTCAGGGTCGAAGCGCAAGCATCTGGGAAGCAGCCGTTTTCACTCCGTCTCTAGATTTCCTACATAGGTGGCCCATTGCATGTACGCGATCGCAAAGAATAACAGATATCTAAGTTACATAGAGCTCTGTTTTACAATGCGTGATAAGCTATGAAGTTGAGATTCGCACGAAAGTGCTAGAGAGACCTAAAGTCCTAACGATGAAAACAGACCTTGACTTGTGTGCCCATTTACCGTTGTCCCGTATGGACCCACCGCAAACAACGATGCCGTTGCGGTACTGCAGGGCAGCGTGGGAAAAGACCCGGTATGGAAGCTCTGGGACGTAGCCTGCATGCAATGGATGAACACGCACGCCTTCACATGTAACCACTGCTGACGTCCACCTCTTGGCGAGTCGCTCCACATCTGATCCGCCAAGGAGTACTTCTGCACCGTAGAGACTGCCACACTTCTGTCATATCCGCCAAGCACGTAGAGGGCGTCATTGAAGGCGACCATTGCGGCACCTTGCTGAATGAAAATGATTATGCAAGGTCGCGTCAGCTGAGACAGTCCTGAACTCGGCCAACGAACCACTCCTCTCTTCATGGATTTGCCGACGTCACGCCACTTCCAGTCAAGGAAGTCAAAGTATTCACAAGAGTTGGAGATTCCCTGTGGACAGCCGCCGCACACATAGAGTCGGCTACCTGGAATGTTCTGAACATATATGTAAGTAGCAATTGTTCGCGAGATCACACTTTGGTACACAGCCCACGGTTCACCGCTGATGGCACTAGCAGCTTGTGCTCGTCCTCTTTTCATAGGCCGGTCCCGAACAAAGCGGCCTAATTCGGGACGATAGATTTCCACCGAATCGGTTGGTCGATTCCACTCCAATCCGCCTCTTTGCCAAACTGCTCCGCTTGCGACGACGACAATTCCTTTCCAGACGCCTGTGACAGGGCTGTAGCGAGCGACGTTCAGTTGAGCCTTCCATGGCTTCACTGGAATATGGATGACCAACCAATACCAAGAGTACGTACATATTTCAAAGTAAGACAGATTCGATAGCGTACCTTCATTTCGTAACGGATTGTATGATAAGACGGTGAGACCGTTTGTGCGCTTCGGTAGAAACACCAGTATTTCTTTGTCTGAACGTTGATACGGATGGGAGAATGCAGCGAAGAACTCTGCATTAGTGGCAACTGGGTGTACCTTGGTTGCTGTTCAAAATTTAATGTGGTCCGGTTGCCAGCAATCCGACGGCAAGAACTACCACGATAATCAAAGTGACGAGGACGACCAAAATGCTAACGGGGACTGCGTACGGCCGCTTTCGCGCCTCCAGCAACAGCTTTCTGTTCGTTACATATAGACAACTGAGCATGATTAGGTTAGGGCGCCAAAAATATGCCTTAGCTAGAGATTCGATGGCTCACCTGGCTTCCGCCGACACGTCGAACTGACTGTAGTCAAACATAGTCGATGAGTATGTCGCTAAGCGTGTATGCTGCGCATTTCAGTTCCTAGCTTTTAGCCACTATACCGCGAAGCAAACCAAGCTATTGCATGTGCTGCTCAGCGGCACGTTCAAACGGTAGCACAACGCAGAGTATGCTGTGCAACGGTAGTCAGCAAAACAACAACCAAAGGTCGTCTCACATTTCACCACGGGCTGCGTTGCGGCAGTCCACTAAACACCGTATCTTGTTGGAATTGTCGTAATGAGACAAACCGATTGCATCTCATAGGGAAAGTAAACTACCGTAATCTTCGTTGGCGCTGGCCAATCCACGTCGCCCGCAGCATGAATCAACCAATGCGTGGCGCCGCTTCTCCGATGACCATATATGGGCATAGCGCAGAATATCACAGCGATTCCAGGAATCGCATGCACGGAGGCGTGTCAGCGCAGTGCGCGCGTCTAGCGTTGTTTTTCGCTGCTGAGTCAGTGTTGCGGAGCGGCGGTTTATAAGTGACGCGTTCGTACAGCGAAAAGTCAGTCTTCGATTGTGAACTTCAGCGGCAAGTCTTTAGGAAAGTTTGTTTCCGTGTCCCTTCTTTCGACCAAAAGAACCGAAGCTCTTCGCCAAGATGTGCGACGACGACGTTGCGGCTCTCGTCATTGACAACGGCAGCGGAATGTGCAAGGTGCGTTGCAGCAGTTTGTCTTCCAGATTGTCGCATTCGCTAGAACATTGGAGAATCGAATCCGTGGGTGCAAATTACCTTCCATTTTGTTAGATTTTCAATCTAAGTTTATCAAAATTATTGCCTGACGCGCTATATTCAGCCAATTTATGGACAAACTAGCGTGTTTTGGACAAATCGATTCTACCGCTTCCAGGCCGGCTTCGCGGGCGACGACGCCCCTCGGGCCGTCTTCCCGTCCATCGTGGGCCGTCCCCGCCACCAGGGCGTCATGGTCGGGATGGGGCAGAAGGACAGCTACGTGGGGGACGAGGCGCAGTCGAAGCGCGGCATCCTCACGCTCAAGTACCCCATCGAGCACGGCATCGTGACCAATTGGGACGACATGGAGAAGATCTGGCACCACACCTTCTACAACGAGCTCCGCGTGGCCCCTGAGGAGCACCCCGTGCTGCTGACCGAGGCCCCGCTCAACCCCAAGGCCAATCGCGAGAAGATGACCCAGGTCCTGAGACGTCGATTGATCGCTTGGAAGTGAATTCGGCTATTGTTTTGCGTGTCCTTTCGACGAGTTTGTTCTTTCAGATTATGTTCGAGACCTTCAACACGCCCGCCATGTACGTGGCCATCCAAGCGGTGCTGTCGCTCTACGCCAGCGGCCGCACCACCGGCATCGTCCTCGACACCGGCGACGGTGAGTAGCGCCAGAGGCGTTGCCAAAGTGTAAACGTTGTCGTTGTGCAAATATCGGCTGCGGTTCAATTCGTGCGAGTGCGCACCGCCTTCCTTTCACTTGCCGACGCTTCCGATGCTCGTTGCAGGCGTATCGCATACGGTGCCCATCTACGAGGGCTACGCGCTGCCGCACGCCATCCTGCGTCTGGACCTGGCCGGCCGAGACCTGACCGACTACCTGATGAAGATCCTGACGGAGCGCGGCTACTCCTTCACGACCACGGCGGAGCGCGAGATCGTCCGGGACATCAAGGAGAAGCTGTGCTACGTGGCCCTCGATTTCGAGCAGGAGATGGCCACCGCCGCCTCCAGCAGCAGTCTCGAGAAGTCCTACGAGTTGCCCGACGGCCAGGTTGGATATCGCTTCGGTGTTGTCGGTACCGCATCATGGGTGCGATTGGGCGTTAGCCTGGTGGGGAAGGCGGAGGGGGGATAGTTCGCTCTATCCTGATGAATTGGAAATACCTTAAATGACCCAAAAACGATAGCAAATGGCGCCAGGCGAAAAGGCTGCGATTATGCGAGCTGAGTTTCGGAAAATTTGTCGACAGAAAGAACAATCTTTTTCCGAGTGGTCCCGACTAGGGGGTGGGGGATGTTTTCGCCGATGCGTTCATTGTCATTTGTCGTCTTGTGTTGATAATGTTCCCGTCCGCTTGCAGGTGATCACGATCGGCAACGAGCGCTTCCGCTGTCCGGAGGCGATGTTCCAGCCTTCGTTCCTGGGCATGGAGTCGTGCGGCATCCACGAGACCACCTACAACTCCATCATGAAGTGCGACGTCGACATTCGCAAGGACCTCTACGCCAACACCGTCCTGTCGGGAGGTACGCAGCTACCTATTGCGCAGACCTTTTGGAAACGCGTTGAAGTAGAAAGCAGGTGCGGGCCAAGAAATCACCAACACACCGCAGCAGGCGAAAATTGTGATTTTTGCCTAATTTGTACCAAAATCTGCCCAGAATCAGCGCCGCATGAATTTTTTTTGTCAATTTTGAGTTCCTTACACTTGTTCGATTCGAATGGAAGCCTTCCATTGCAGGCACTTCCATGTTCCCTGGGATCGCGGACCGCATGCAGAAGGAGATCACGTCGCTGGCCCCCTCGACCATGAAGATCAAGATCATTGCCCCGCCCGAGCGCAAGTACTCCGTCTGGATCGGCGGCTCCATCCTCGCCTCCCTCTCCACCTTCCAGCAGATGTGGATCAGCAAGCAGGAGTATGACGAGGTGATGATTTGAATTGAATTGGACGCGCTGACAAATTCAAAATCCGTACAATGGCTTCAGAGCGGCCCGTCGATCGTCCACCGCAAGTGCTTCTAGAGCAGGGAAGAGGAAAGAAGAGCTTAGCCACCAGTTGGGGAGTACGGTAGAATCTAGGAGACGGACTGTACCATTTCCTTTCTCGTTTTTGCCCGTTGCTCAGTCACGAGTGTGCCCTACCCCTCATTCGTACGTGTCGCTCCCTTCCCCGTTGGTTCTTTTGTTTTTGAGCCTTTTCTTCCGCCCCTTTGCTTGCTCCCAAGATGCGCGCCGCCGATCTGCCCAAAGTAGACGTCGCGCCGTGATCGTCGTCGCTACCTACGGTGTTCAAATCTCGCGACTTCCGCAGCATATTTCTCTCTCGTGCATTCCCTATGGTGCTTTTGCGCGCGACTCCGAAGATTGAGGAACAGTGTTTAGTGCGCCTTCGCTTTGTGTCGTCTCGCTCGAATACACCTTTGGCAGAAACTTTGGCTGGGGTGGAGAATTGCCGTTGTAGCACGCGTTGCTGCATTGGCTCGGTTAGATTACAATCTCGAGTGGTAGGTAGAAACGGCTGCCTCGCGTGACATTTGCTGGCAGAGGTCGATCGCATCAGTACGATCCATTCCACTTCCACCTCTGTAGTACCGTAGCGAGTTTGCAACCCAATATCACAGACAACGATTACAACCATCAATAGCATCCGTTTGTGGGAGTTGAGGAGTCGACACGAAGATTGCAGCTACTGGGCCGCGGCGGCGCGTGGAGGCTTCAGCAGTGCCCTGTAGGCGTGCAGGGCTTCAAGTAGAGCCTCCTTGACCTGCTGGTGTCTACAGAGGACGCAGTCCACCAGGGTGGGATAGAGCGAGACCAGTTCTTGCCACACTTCCGTTGGTTCTGCTGGAAATAGAAGGGGAACAGACTAATCGTGCGGTGCTACCACTTTGTCAGTGGATAGAGCTAATAGCGAACCCGGAACGCCAGAGTCGAGACTGTCGACGAGGGTGACGATTGAGCGCAGGATGTTGACCACCTCCTCGACCCGATGCTGGGGAAGGGGCATGTCCGCCTGCTGGCGCTCGTCCTGCGCGTACTTGCGCAGCACCTTACAGCGCAGAGAGCGAGCGAAGTATAGAAAAGATTGCTGGTACTTCATCGCTCTTTGGCCAACCTGCGAACATTTCGCCAGAAGCGAGGCGACGGCCACGCTGCCTATTCGGCTTTGCTCCCGTCGCTGCTGGGCGTCAGCGGCCGCGGCGTTGGCCGGCAGCACATCGGGAGACCTGGCGCTGCCGTCTCGCGACATGGACAGGAGCGCGTCGAAGCAGGCGCGCGACAACTCGGCCCTACGGGTCTGGTAGGCCGTCAACCCCTCTGCAGGCCCTGTGGAGCGACGCCTGTGTATTCAGAGCGACCAGCGAAGTACCCCAAAGTGGCGCGCACCGGTGGAAGCGCAGCCGACGGAGCCGCGATTCAGCAGCTCTATGAGCGCGTCGACGAACTCTTTTGGCAGAAGTGCCACAAAGGGCAGGAGATCAGAACGTATCAGCTCCACGAGACGGATGTCCAAGAATTCGTGACGCCGTCGTTCCTCACTGCCCAGAGGACTGGCCGGACGACTGAAACCGCAGCACATCAGTCCAGCTCCTTGTAAATGTCAGAGTGCTGATTTGTAGTCTTACCTTCGATTGAAGAGAAAAGCGTCCAGCGTCGAACTCAGTTCTGGCCACAGAAGGCGGTGGGCTCTCGCTGAACGAAGTGTCAGAGCAGTGTACTGCTTGCTTTACTCTGTAGTAACGCCAGATCAAATGAGGACTAACACTGACCATTCTGTCGCGCCAGCGGCAAGCCTATCTGCAGCACTGCAATTAGAGAAGAAGCGGCCAGTTTCCAAGTCGACTGGGCGGGGCAGTCGTACTTGAGCCCCAGCGGCAAGGACAGACACTGAAACGGCGCGAGGCAGTCTAAATTAGGCAAAATGATTTTCCAGAATTCACGCAATTCTGGACAGGCTTCTACCTTGACGACGTCGGCTAACACTTCGGCCTCAATGACTTCCGAGTAGTGGGCGGTGGAGATGTACTGCTCCGTCAGCATCTTCATCGCCAGCTCGCCGAAGGGCACGAAGTTCTGCACCACCCAGTCGGCCTGAATCCATGTAAATCTCTATCTGTAAATCCATCATACCCAATACTCTGTGGAATCGCAAGCGATATTTGCCGTTCTTGTTACCCAGGCTTCTCCCTGCTGGCCTGCGCCGGTCGTCTTCCGACCGCCGGAGGCGCTGCGCGAAGCCGACGGCGGCGGCTGCGCGGGCGCCCTGCACGCGTAGGCGACGAAGCGCGCCAGCAGGCGGTAGAGCTCGACCATGGCCTTGCGGCGCTCCGCCTGGCAGTTCGGGTCGACCAGACTCAGGTAGACCATTTTGGCCGCGTTGAGTATCACATCTTGGGTGGGACTCAGGTTGGTCTTGGTCGGGATCAGGAAGGGCGCCTGCTCGGCGCACACCGGGACGGCGCTGAGCGCCGCCAGGGTCGAGAACAGCGCCATCAGGTCGCCGGAAGTCAACCGGCTCTGCACCAGCGGGTAGAGGGTCTCGAAGGAGCCCAAGTAGGCTGTCAGGTGCGCGGGACCGGGCGAAGGCGACTCTGCCTTGCTATCTTTGGGCAGAGCTCGCCCCACGGCCAGCCAGACTTGCCAGCCGGCCAGCCACAACTCGGTTCCATTGGTGCCGTTGGCCTTGGCAAAGGGAGTCCTGGCGCAGCCGCTGACCAACTCCTGCAGGCTTTTCAGAGCGTTCAGCGACACCTCGGAGTTGGCGCTGAGAGCCGCCGGCTCCAGAAAGCCCAGCAGGGCCGTCCACTGTTTCTGGAAGTCGCCTGAAGGAGAACGAAGGTGTGAAATTCGGGCAAAAACCGTTTCCATCGATGAAATACGACAAAGAAGCCCATATACTCGGCTATCCACTCACCCAGTTGCTCCAGTGCAGTTCTCTGCGAGACAAAGACCTTGACGAGGCCGGCCAGCGTCTGGACCTGCGTCTCCGCCCACTGTTTGCTCTCCGTGTCCCTCGAGTGGTGGATCAGCAGCTGCGAGGACGCCTTTGCTGCTGCCGTTTCATCGGCGCCGCCGCCGCACTCCTGCAGCCGGGAGGTGGAGGCGCCGGCCGCCTGCGCCCGCACCTTCTCCAGCATTGGGAAGAGCACCTAACAAACAGGAGTGGACGGATGCTGATAGAACAACCGGCGAATACACGGAGGGAGTCTCACCAATTCTTAGACCAGCAGATCTAAGGGGGCAGGGACCCATGCATTACGCAAGTACAATTTTGACCACTATGCATCTTCAGGAAGGAAAGGGCAATTTTGCTTGTGGCATCAAATCTGTCAATTTTGACGATTTATTGCACGATTCGCACAATTATAGGACTGGGATTACTCAACCAATATTTTCGTCCACTTGATCATTATATTCTCGTTCTACGCCAACCACAACTTAGTCACATTTTGGTCGCAATGTTCTTGTCAAAACGACCAGTACGCAATGTGACTACCAACGGTCACTTCTGGGAGTGCGTCCATCATGAGCCCCACCTGCCAGACGACGGTTCTCCAGCTGGCCGCCTCCAGGAGGGCGCCGTGAGCGCCAACCGTCTGCAGCAGCGTCTGGCAGGCGCTCTTGCGCACCGCCGGACGCGGATCCACGCAGAGCTCGCTTAGACAGTTGTAGAGCACCAGCCAGAGGCGCTGCAGCTTCTCTGCAGTGGTCGGATCAGACTGGCCGGCGGACGAGCGACGGTGCAGGTAGTCCGAAATTGTCCACTGAAAGCGAAAGTCACTGGAGAACCATAGTAATTCGAATATGTGCCAGTTGGATACTGCAAATATGCAAAGGTTCGGACACGATCCCCTGTTCGGATAATTCGGACAGAAATACCCCGCTGTCCGAACTTTTCTCATGTCCAAATAGGCAATTTTACACACAATACAGTGGCTGTGTGCCTTGAGAGGGCCTTTGCCCGAACTTCTCTCGTGTAAGAATGGGTTGGGATTCTATGGGCTGTGTCCGACTATATTTCTCTAATTTCTGATTACAGCATACTCACCAGTTGTCCCACGGCGCTGAGGCTGACGTTGAGGTCGGCCAACTGGGAGCCGAACTTGGCGTCGATCTCGATCAGTTGGGAGACGAAGTCTATAGAGAGCGCCTCGAAGAAGTCCGTGACCAGCAGTTGGAGCGCCTGATACGACAGCTTGACCACTGACACGTCAAAGCTGAAACGACGAGCTTCACCATAGAGCTGGTGCAAGATTAACGACTACACATAACTTACACCACCAGTAGCTGTAGTACACCGTACTCACTGGGCGCCCTTGTCGACGACCAGGCTGCCGACGACCTGCAGCAGTTGGGGCCACAGATGCGCGCACACCTTCTGGCCCTCGGTGTGCAGCAGCTGGAGAAGGCACTCGATTTGCGGCCGACGAACGTCGTTCTCCGTCGACTCGCAGAGGCGCACCAGCGGTGCCACCACCAGGGACTGGCGCCCCGCCTTCTTTGCCTTCTGAAAGGAACTCTGATTCAATGTCATTGACTGGAACTACTGCTGCCTGTATGCTTGCGCTTACTTACAGCATCCGGGTCGTCATCGGCGGCGGCGTTGACGGCGCCCATAGCCGCCGAGACGAGGGTCGTGACCGCGTGGGCGCCCCACTCGCGCAGGCCGGCGTGTGGCTCGAAGCAGATCTGCGAGTACAAGAAGACTCGAATTAAAGGCTTCACTATCCAATAAAGGACCACCCCTCCAGGCGGGGAGTCCCCGGGGACTCCCCAATATTTTTGATCATTGGAACGGTCCATTTTATTAAGGGACCGATGCATTTGTGTTTTCATGTTTTTGGAGCAGTCCGCGGAATTTTTGTACTACTCCATCTTCACTTTATCGATCAATGACGTACTTCATCTTTGTGCACCTGCTGACGAAATGAATTCGCTCTGATATTGGAGGGGTTCAAGTAATTTTTGCGGACCAGTCCACTTCCTTTCCATGAACCAGTTCATGTGCACGCATGGCAGATTGGGCCAATGTGTTCTTGTCCGTTTGCCAATTTTGACAAATCTTGGATGACTTTGGACCAAGCAGTAACCTTGGAGCCGGATTTTCGTTTTCCGATGGAATTGTCCATTGGGCACCCAAAAGCTACTCTCCACACAAAGTGTCAACAATGCCTGTTCCAAAGAAAGAACGATAATACGGATCGCTACACAAAAAATCATGAGAAAACAAAGCCAGGTCCAAAAGTAGTGTGCACAGATTTGGAATGGGAGGACGGTCGTTAATGCCAAAGGAATAATCCACAGATGGTTTGGTCCCCGGCTAGTCCCCGCCTGACCCCCAAACGCATATTTGCGTGGGGTGGTCCTTTATTGGCTATCTGCTTCGCAAGTTTTATTATACTCCACAAAAAGTGTGGAGTATATAGCGTTTGTGCGCGAAACGCAGAAAATTACAACGGATGTAGCTCGCGCGTGAAGCGCCCGATTTGCAAACGGTCTTTTGCGTTGGGTAGGCCTAGTGGGTGGGCAACCTGCACGACATATGGGGTCACGCTGCGGGACACCGTTGGCGGGAAATTCAAAAATTTAAATTTTCAAAGTACTGAAAAAGGCATAGTACAAGGTAGAACTCGAAAAAGTTGTATATAATGGTATATACTATCTTTTGATATGTTGTAGTACTCGATAGTACCGAACGCGGAAAAAAAGAATTGGATCGCTGCGGGACCCATTTTGGCGCCAAATTTGAAAAATTCGCGATTTTTGGCCCCGGGTCGACTTTGACGGGCTGCTGTGCGAGCTAGGTAGGAGCTAGAGCGGCGAGACCACTCTTGTTGCTCCTTCCCAGATGTCCTCTATCGAATGAGCCATGAACGGAGAAAATCGGGCGAAACACAAAAAACTTTCTTACACTGCGACTTTTTCGACTCCGGGGTCGAAAATTGCGATTTTCGCATTTCGGCGTCTATAGCGCTCGAATGCGTTGCCGAATCGTTCCAAAAACGGTTTCAAACGATTCTGCGCTTAAATCTGGCCCAGAAAAGTATTTTTGAAAAATTTGCAGAGCTACAGTATCCCTGCCGCGTCGGTTTGAATTTTGGGCGTCGGGTCGACTTTGCCAATATTATGCTCGATTTCGGGGTTTTCGGGGGCGCTGATTACGAATTTGGCATCCGTTCAGTGTATAGATGATGTTTGAATGTACCTACGACGAATTTCTATGCTACCCGTACCCCAAGTGCAGAATTTCAGTTCCCGGAGTCCATAGGAAACTAGGGGTGATGCATGTCGAATCCGAGGTATTTTGGGATGTAGATCACGAATTCAGCATTGCTTTTGCGATTGGGGGTGCCAGGAGGCCACAACAGCAGAGGAGTCACCGTGCGTAGGAGTCCAAATTTGTGGAGTATACTGCGTCCTCCGGACGACTTGCCTGGTCCTCTCTTCCTACTCCCACCTCGACCAGCTGCGCAGTGACCGGCTTCCAGAAGACCTCCAGACGATGGAAGTTCGCAAGACCGGTTTGGAGCAGTTTGGCCAGTCCGAAGTAGGACGGCTCCTTCTGCAGCTCCACGGCCACCTGGCGCGCCTCCTCCGACAGCTTGCAGAGGGCGGCGATCACCTGATGGAGTTGGACGTCGTCCAGACCTCTGAAGTTGACAGTGCTTCTACTGAGGCGCGTTCATGTAGTCAGCAGTGGCCACGAATCTCCAATGGGGAGGGTACAAATTGCAACAGGCGAAATTTCACAACCTTAGGCCATTCTAATGCAAGAAAATCACCTGCAAATGGACCTCGCAAAACACTAAATGCCCTCAAGGTACAAACTTTCGCCGCATCCCAAAAATTTTGACATTCTCGGCCTTCCCTGTACAAGAATCTGCGAAAATCGAGCGCCGCGGGAGAAATTTTTGTTAATTTTGACCTTGAAGTACAAAAACTGACTAATACAATACAGGCACAGGTGAAAAGTTGGTTGGGGGAGCAGTGCCCCCACCCCTAGGCCCACATGTGACATGTGGGTCTATCGCCCACATGTGCGTCTATCGCCACAGAATCTCTCCTCCCTCACTTGGTGGCTTCGAAGAGCTTGTTGAGCATGCTGGCGATGACGGTGACGTCGGTCATCACGGCCGTCGTCAGCACTATGTTTGAAGAGGGAGAGCCGGTACCCGCCTTGCTTCCCGGATCACCACCGGGCTCCGAGAGCGGACGGAAGCCGCCCGAGTGGGCCGGCTTCAGGCCCATGATCCACACCAGGTGCTGTAAGAGGCGCGGTTCTCGTTGTATGGGCTTTCACGCACTAATGACATCCACGACGAAACCTGAATGGTCGTGAGCAGCAGGAGCCAGGACTCGTCCAGCTGGGCGCCGTTCTCCTGCGCCACGTTGATCAGACTGCGCATCACGCGCACGTTCTTCGCCGTCAACTGTTGGAACAAGGAGACACCACCTTATCCTCGTCTACAGTACCGACTCAGCACCAGAAAATGATCATGGAAAGGGGACAACACCATTACCACAACGGAAGCGCTGAAGTGTTGCAGCGGCATCGTGGGAGTGGGACAGGCGGTGCCGACGACAACCACGTGGTGCGACTCGCCCTGAGCCGCTTCCGTCTGTTGCGGTTCCGCACTGGAGCCTTGTTGGCCTGAAAATTTGCGACTTCTAGATTCTACTTCCAGCTAAGAATCGTTTGAACAGCAACTCTTGAACTACACCTCCTCCTCCTCCCAGGTCTCTATTATCCGTGAGTATCCTTGCTGCCAGGTAGTGCGGGGGCAGGGCCAGCTTGCAGAGACTCGTCAGTGTGGCGTCCCGGGCCTTCGTCTCCCCCAGGCGGCAGGCGGCGCCCAGACTCGACTGGAGAGTCGCCAGAAGCGCCTCCACCACTGATTCGTCGGTGGCGGCCTCCGCTAGTAGACTGGCGGCCGTCAGCAGCCCCCGATGCGATGAGATGAACAGCTGCCGGCCGATGGGGGAGGGAGAAGACACGGGAGACAGAGAGACGACGGCTGGAATGAATGCAAGTACTAATTTGGTTGTCATGGAAGGAGGAGAACGAAGCACACAGACTTGTGACGCTGCGCTGGAGCTCGTTCAGAGAGTTGTAGGCGAGCGAGAGGCAGTAGCCTTCGGGAAGCGGCGGCGGCTCGTGCTTGTCGAGCAGCTCGATTCTGGAACGCATCCAATGGCAGAATGAACAAACATATACAAACTAGAAGACGCTCACAGAAACGTCTTGGCGCCGCCTCCGAACGAGACGAAGGCAAGGGGCACTCTGACACCTCTGTGGACAAAGGCCGGCTGGACAGAAGACGACGACGACGACGACGACGTCTGCTGAGCACTATCGTCTCCAACGACGGAGTGGCTACTGCTGCTGCTCACCGTCGCTGAAACGATCACACATAAACTGTGACTGAATGGATGTTTGACAGTCCAAAGCGGCTCAACCCACAGGGCGAAGTCATGGCGCTGCCTGAGAATGAGCTCTGAACGAAGGCGGCCAGGCCGTCCACCACCGCCTCCACCATCTTCGACGCCGAATGCGGCTTCGCGTCGTAGTGCTCACAGAAGAAACTGAGAAGGCAAGTAGGCTTCGTCGCTCCTTCACTCCGCCCATAACGAGCGCATTTTTTAAAGTGCCAGCGCACCTGAGGAGGTCAGGCTTGACCACGAGCTGCCCAATGATCTCCAGTGCCAAAGCGCGCTGCCACACCAACTTGTCGCCTTGCAGGAACTTGAGCACGAGAGAGAGGAAGATCTCGCACTCTGTCGTCTGGAACACAACATATAACAAGGTCACTTTCATACCCTGTCGCGCATATTATCATTCAATAACACCCACCAGTAGTCGGTAGAACTTGGTCAGAAGCACAGCGGCGACGCGCAGAAGGCGCATGGAGATGGGAAAGTAGGGTCTGTCCAGCTGGTTGGCGCTGCGCTCCTCCATCTGGGCGCTGATTGGCTGGACTGCTCCCGCGGCAGGGTGCTGACTGGTCAGCTGAATATAGCCGGTAAATAAACTGGTCAGGATGGCTGAAAGCCGGCGCCACAAGTCAACCTGTATCTGCTTGAGGCTGGGCGAGAAGAGTTTGATGAGCAGCGGGCAGACCTGCTCCTTGAGGAGGGCACCGAACTCGGGGCGCTGCAACGATGGATCCAGTCAAGTCGTCCAAACACATTCTCACAGCACTCAGTGTCAGTGTTGCACCTGGAGGAAGATCTGGGAGAAGTGGGCCATTGTCGACTCGACCAGCTCCAGTCCCAGGGTGCGCGTCATCTCCGTGATGCCCACCAGCCACTGGGGCGGCTCGGCGTTCACCAGCAGGCAGAGATCCTATCATACAAGCAGTTGTCCTGCAATGGCCTCACATCTGAAAGCCCGCATCAGTTGATACACACCCGAAACAGCATGTAGGCATCGCTGGAGGCACCGGTCATCTTGTCCATCGGCAGAGGCGCGTCGTTGACCCGCTCAGGCAGGGGTTCTGCGGCGAGTCGCTCGAACACCTGACCGACCAGCTGTCTGACGGAGGCAGAAGCGGCGTTGATGACGGCCGCGTCCTTGGCGAAGTTTAGTCGGAAGCAGATCACTAGGCACTGAAAGCGTGAATGAATTGTGGTGACCGAGCCATCGTCCAAACAATATAAGTTCAAAGTAGACGCACTTTGGCCAGCGTAGAGCCCGCCACGAGTCGATCGCCGGCCACGAGCAGCGTCAGGGTCTGTAGTACGCGCAGCTCTTCCAGCTCCATGCCAGCCAGCGCCCACAGCTCGTTCACCACCACCGTCGCCGACGACTGCAATGGGAACTGTGTACACACACACGTTGGTTGTCTGATCTCCAATCCAAGTAATTCAGAAGCATGCGTGCAAGCCAAAAACCCACGTATTCGAGCACTTCGGCGCCTACGAGTCTCTGCAGCGCGACGAGGGCCAGCTGCACCAACTTCGGCTGCCGACTGGCGCAGGCCAGCAGCAAGGGATGCAATAGCTCTGTGGAAGCCTGGCGCAAACGCTGCTGAAGAGCCTCGGCGCTACCCGCGCCGCTCGACAGGGTGCGCAACTTGACCACGCACGACTCGGACGCCTATTGGCAGTTGAATAGATAGTGAGTTGATCGGACGGCGACTTATCACACCTCGCCACGATAGAGCTAACGCTCTAACAACCTCCTTGACGTGGGGGAACTTCTTCTTGGCCTCATTCGAGAGATTGCGCAGATCTACCAGAAGGTGCTCCACCAGTTTCTTCGGCTGCTTGTTTTGCTTTCTGGGTTTTTTTTTTTTGTTTTGTTGGGGTTTTTTTCTTAGATTCTTGATTTTGTGGGTTTTTTTCTTTATTTTGTCTTGGTTTTCTTGGGCTTTTTTTGGGGATTTTTTTTTGGTTTTTGCTTGCGGGCTTTTTTGTCTTTTTTGGTTTTTTTTGCTCTATTTTGCTGTTGGGATCCGTGAAGATTTTTTTGTTGATTTTACCTTCATTTAAGCAGATTTCGTTGCAATCAGTGCAGAATGTAGCGATATTTCGGTTAATTTGGTTACGTTTTTGGACTTATTTTTCGCTGTAATTTTGCGTGTACGCCAAAATTTTGGGAAATACGCCTAAAATTTTTGGCTAGGCGTACGCCATACGCCTACATCTCGGACGAAAAAAAAACCCTGCTGCTCGCAATCGCAGCACAGCCGACCAATCAGCAACGCTCAGCGACCTTCCAGTTCCGCTGCCGACTTCGTGAGCGGACATTCGACGTCACACGTGTTTCGTTACAGCGAGTAAGCAAATTTGACAGTTTCGCATACGGTAGAAGGACAGAGCGTGTTGAGACGCTGTTTGTTTGAATTCGGGCCGATTTATATGAGCCCTGAACAAGAGATCGAGAAGGCAATACCAGGGATGGAATGCATTCCAAAGGGTTCTATGAAAAGAGTTCACGAACCACACCAGCTAAACCATATTCAGTAGAAATTTGATCCATAGCATATTCAGCAGAAGGAAAGTGCTCTGCCGCCCGCTGAAGACGACAAATCGAAGCATGGCCTCGCTTCATATGTTGCTGCTGACGCTGACGCTGCCGTTGCTGTTGCTGGTGAAATATGGCGCCGCCGGCGACCTCAAGTGCTGCTATGGCGGCCTCCCTGATACGTGAGCTTATATATGGCCCTTCTCCTGACTGGACTGAAGTTGTTGTGGTGTGGCCCAACATAATTGGTCTTTCAGCTACACCAACGCAGAGCCCGGAATCGGAGACGAGGAAGCTCAGTGCCAAGAGGCGCAACTCTCGACGGGCAAGAAGGGGTGCATAAACGCTTTCTACAGGACGGACGGCAGCACCAACTGGCGTTCGAGTTTCGATCCCGTTCCTCAAGGCACGAAACGTTCAGGGTTCAAGCCGTATGAGAAATATTGCTTGGCTTCATGGAGAAGGAACGAGGCGTGCGGCTACACGTCGGAAGGCGAGCAGAAGTTCGCTGCGGTTCCGTTGTCCACGGCGACGCTTCGCAAAAGTCCCCCTCCCATTTTCAGTGCAGAACCCTTACGGGATTTACAAAATCGTGGAATTCTACTACTGTTGCTGCAAGGCCAACCTCTGCAACGACAACAAGAAGCTCGACAACAAGACGCACGCGGGCCTATTCGCCGCGACGACTTGGAAGAAGCAGAACAAGGTCGGCTGCTGGTTGTCTTCCACGGCACCGGCACTCGTCAACCGGGCGACGGATCAGCCCTACTGTCTCAATCTCTACAGGTTGCAAACAAAGTGACATCCAGATTGCCGTATCTCTGTAACTACTCTGTAAGCAATCTGACGGCCAGAAATACATATTCCAGGAAAGGCGAGAAGTCGAGCAGGGTCTATCCTTGGTGGAAGCCCCACGACAACAAGACGACGTTTGTGGCGAAGCGCGGCGAGACGTGGCCCGACCAGTGGCTGTGCGAGAACGAGGCAAAGAAACTCGGGGACGGCAGAGAAGAGAAAGAGCCCTTCTGCTTCGTCATCGAGGAAGGGAAGAGCTGGGGCTGCTGCTGCAAGGACGCCTTCTGCAACAACTTCCGGCTCTACAACCGCACCAATCCGGAGACGCAGAGGTACTTCCTCCCAGACACTACCACAACGACAACGACCACCACCCCTACCACCACGACGACGACCACCACCACAACCACCACCACGACGACCACCACCACTACCACGACGACGACGACGAACACCACTATCACCACTACCGCCAGCGCCACTGCCACTGCTACCATGACCACAATTACGACCACTAGCGTCAGTACCGCTCCCACCACCAACGCCACCATAAGCACAGTTCTAGCCACCACCCGCTCAGGAACCATCACCCCGTCGACAGCCGAACCTTTCTCTTCACCGGCGAACTCTTCACAGCTCACGTCGGCACCAGCTCCCACCAATGCGACGACTCACGCGCCGTCAACAACGACTCGCACCACACCGCCAAGTGTGCTGCCCAGCCTCGAGCCGACTCTGAGCCTCCAAACGACAACATCCACTGCGCAAACACCGGTTCCTTCGCCTTTCACGAATGGAACAACCGCCGACGAGACCAGAACCGAGAAAACGGCAGCCACCTCGGGGACAACCAGAGAAAGCGCCGTCTTCAACACGACGACAGTTTGGGCCGCTTCTTCAGACGTGGGCGCAGATGAATCCACTTCTGTCCCAGTAGCTTTTCCGACTCCGGCAGAGCCGAAGACGACGACGGCAACGGAGAAGGAGGAGACGCCGTGGTGGAAGCAGTGGTGGGCACTGCTGCTGCTCCTGGTGCTGCTAACGGCCGTTGTCGCCCTCTGCTGCTTCTTCCTCTTCTGCTGCCTCTGCCGACGGAAGCGCCCCAAGAGACAAGGCGAGAAAGAAGGGGAAGTGAAGGGAAAACAAGCGACTGAAGACAAAGGGGAGAAGAGAAGCCGCCGCCCAGCCGCAAGAAGCGAGAAACCGACAAGTAGCGAAGAGCGCCTACCCTGCCTGACAGAAGGGGCGACGGGAGGAGAAGAGAAGCAGGAGGCAAGTGAGGTAGAAGCGAAGAAAGAAGAGGAGTCAACAGGGGAAGAGAGCAGCCTGCAGCTACCGAGCGACTCGTCGATCGTCGCCGGCGATGGCGCGCCGACGGCAGGCGCCTTCCAGGAGACGTCGACCAGCGCTTCATCTCCTTCCACCGAAACGACGGCAGAGGAAAGCAGCAAGCAACCCATCGAATTCTCCGATGACGAGGTATGGCCCACGGCTATTAGTTCTCACCAGTTACACAGCAGCCAAACTGTGTTGTTGTCTTTCAGTCGGCGATCAATCGTTCGGTGGACGCCAAAGGGCCAGCCGAGTCCGACTTCGCCATAGGCGGCGCCGACTTGACGATGACGGCTACTATCACAGAAGAGGACTAAGACGAGGAGAGGAAGAAGGCTGTCGAGATGTCACTTATGTAGACTTATGTGACTTTGTTCGTGGCATTTGGTGGTCTATCTGTCGGCCTACTGTAACGACGCTCGTCTTTGATTCTGTACAGAAGATACTAGAAGTCCTGTACGGCATGACTGCGTCACAAGAACAGACACATATGGTATTCACTTACCTAGATATGTACTTAGAACTCAGCAACAGCTTTGCATTGCCGTATGTATGATCTCTTTTGCTGCACGTTCCTTCTTCTAGGTACGAGTTACGACTTACGACATGCTCTGTGGGGCGGGCGGACATTACGACAAGTAAGTACACGAGAGCAGGTGTCTTGGACTGAGGACAATTACCCTTTCGAGAATGTAGGCGTGGCAGGCACTTCCTTTGAACATAAAGTTAAAGGCAGTTTCTGCGAAGGACTGACGTACCGACCGAGGAAGGTGCAAGCCCATCGCAAGCCAACTGCTCTTATCTTTGCAGCATACCCCACACACAGCCCACTTATGTCTAGCTGAATTGACGGCATTTCTCTCTTGCCAGCTTCTGGACTGACGAAACGGCTGACAGCGTAACACGTTGTAACAAAGCATCTGAGAATGTCACTGTGTCTGTCACTGTTTGTTTCATTGGTGACGTTTGCTCTGGTGGGCGGGAAGACCGTGCTGTTGCCGACCGGAGGGCGTGTCACTGGTCTTGACGTCGTCACAGAGCGTGGGAACAAAGCCAGCGTCTTCCTGGGAATACCATACGCCGTGCCACCCATTGGGAATAGACGTTGGGAGGTGCGCCGATTCGGCATAATTTTCTCCATTGTACTTCACGAATTTTCAATTAAATTTATTCAGTATGACATAATTCACTCGAACTAATGTTTTCGTTCAGTTCTATTTTATTTTATCTTATTTAATTTTATTTAGTATTATTCAATTTTATTTCATTTCATTTACTTCATTGTGTTCTATTTTATCTTATCTTATTTTATTTTGTTTTATTTCATTTTGTTCTATTTTGTTCTATTTTATTTATTTTATTTTATTTTATTTTATTTTATTTTATTTTATTTTATTTTATTTTATTTTATTTTATTTTATTTTATTTTATTTTATTTTATTTTATTTTATTTTATTTTATTTTATTTTATTTTATTTTATTTTATTTTATTTTATTTTATTTTATTTTATTTTATTTTATTTTATTTTTTTTTTTTATTTTATTTTATTTTATTTTATTTTATTTTATTTTGTTTTGTTTTATTTTATTTTGTTTTCTTTTTTTATTTTATTTTATTTTGTTTTATTTTATTTGGTTACGATGTTCCATTATACTTCATAATGCCATACTTTGCTTTACTTCTGTTCGGTTTACTTCATTCTGTCCTATTCTACTCTATCTTTCTATCCCTTTGATTTGAGTTTCGCGTACAATGGCTATTTTCCGGATCAAATTGTTCTTTGTTTATGAGTTGCTGCGGTCGCCGTTTGCAAGACTTGGATTATCTTCAGAAGCCCGTTCCGCTGTACCTTCTCGGCGAAACGCGCGCCCAGAGCTTCGGACCCGAGTGCGTTCAACTTGGAGTGGAAAGGGGAGAAGAAGACTGCCTCTACTTGGACGTCTATCTTCCAGAAGTCGATGAGGTTACAATCTGTAGTAGTGACCGAAAGCTGATGGCTCTGCAAAGCCCGTTGGTATTTCTGAGCATTTATGCATAGGTCGCTTGCTTGGGCTATGAAAATCAATCCAACAAAGAGGCCAATAAAACATCATGATTGCCTTTTGCAGAGCGAGATTCTCGAGCCGCTGCCAGTGATGATCAACATCCATGGCGGCGGCCTGGTGTTCGGCAGCGGTAGAACGCCGGTTAACGCGATCATCGACACTCACATCGCTCCACACAAGTACATTCTCGTCAGCATCAACTACAGGCTGGGATGGACTGGTATATCATGTATACCGATTGGCGCTTTATTCAAATTTCGCATTCAAAATCTCATTCCAGGCTTCTTCTCCACCAGGGACAGTGTGGTGCCGGGCAACCTGGGTTTCCACGACCAGATTCTGGCCATCAAGTGGGTCAGAGACTACATCGCCTTCTTCGGCGGCAACCCGGGGAGAGTCACGCTGGAAGGCGTCAGCGCCGGCGCCTGGTCCATTTCCCTGCTCTCACTCTCGCCTCTGAGTCAACGTGCGTCCCATTGTTGAGATGCGTGGAATTCAAAGGATTCGTTTCTCAGTTGTTTCCAGGACTGTTTCACGGCGCGTCAATTCAAAGCGGCGCCGCCTTCTTCCCGGGTGTCGTGTCTCGCTCTGAAGAAGACAGAAGCAGCAGTCGCCAGCTAGGTGGGCCCTTTTCCCCCATTCCTTTTGGTGTCTCTAATGGCTCATCCTCATTCAGCCTTCCATCTCAACTGCGCCACGTTGGACCAGTGGAACAGTGGGCTTTTCATGGACGAGATCGTCAGGTGCATGAAAGGCAAGTCGATGGAGGAGGTCAACGAGGCTTCGACAAAGATCGAAGGCGGCCTGTAAGCGTTTCTTGCACACAATACTTGCAAACACAATGAGTTCTCAGTAAGAAGGCTTGATACGGTACGTATGGGTGTGCGTACAGTAGGCCTACTGCGTGAGCAGTTCAGTCCTTGGGGAGCCGTATACGATGGCGACTTCCTTCCCGATGTCATTGACAACTTGGCGAAGCTTCGACCGCCTATCCCAATCGTTCATTGCACTTCTATGCGGACCATTTCAGTCTACCAGATCTACACCGCCGCTCCTGAGTACTTCTCCAGGCTGCAGTTCCACTTCGACTTCCAGTCGATGTTCTTAGAACTGGGACCAAGGTTTGATTTTGAAAGTGAATCATAGTTTGCTTATCTTTGCCTTAGACTGTTCGTATGCATTCCTCTGTGGCAGGTTCTACCGTAACTACGAGCAGGTAATGGTGGAGGCGCTGGAGGTCTACACCAACGTCACCTTCGACGACTTCGACCACGCGAGATGGGCGCGCCAGACGCTGGACGTGAGGCCACTTAGAATGGGGAAGAAGTGCTCGGAAGATAGAAGATCGGCGGGCCTTTTCAGGTTCTGGGCGACTTGTCCTTCGTGGGGCCGGGATATCGCGACGCGCTCGAGTTCGTGAAGACGGGGAGCGACGTCTACCTCTACTTTTTCGACTACCTTCCCCCGGACGTCTATCCGGAGTTGCCTTCACCGGTGGGCTTGTCTGAAGTTCTTTGCTTGTGACTTGCAGAGCGTTTGCAATATGCTCGCTTAGACAAGGGGTTCGCCTCACGCCTTCCAAGGGCCGTTCATTTTCGGAGATCCCGGCGCGTCTCACCCCGACTTCCCTCTGCCTTGGGAATGGGAGGTGAATGATCAACTGCAACAAAGTACATGAGCTAGTAGAGAACTACAACTAGCAGAAATGTAATTCTCTGTTGCTTTCAGCCGACTGAGGACGACTACAAGCTAGTGCACATCTTGAGCGACACGCAAGCCAACATGGTCAAGTTTGGGTAAGTTACAGTAAGCCCCCTAATCTCATCCAAATCGAGAAGCGCAGTTGCGTGTACTTCAGCCGGCCGACCATCGAGTCCACGCCGTACAGCTGGGAGCGACTGAGTCTGGAGCACCCGACGCGCTACTTCCACCTGACGCCCGATCCACAAACTAGAGACAACTTCTCCCCGAAGTCGCTCTTCTGGGCCCTGCGCGTTCCAGAGATCGAGCGGGGCGACGGCCAGAGGACGAGCGTCGAGAAACAGGAGCTGATCAAGAAGTTTAGAAAATCAATGAAGGATACGTACAACGGAAACTTTGGTCAAGTATGAGAAGCTGTTGTCCAAGCAACCCAGGAAAGAATGTGCAGGGAGCAGCTTTCGTTATCGCTCGCGGAATGGGCCCCTTTAGTCCATAATGGCACGTGAAGCGCGCACAAAATGGGAGATTCCAAGCAAACGAAGAGCAAAGTTTAATCCTGTGTCTTATCGAAGTGCAGGTTCGCGTGCGCGATATAATGTAGCACTGCAACGGGCGCTGCTCTCACTTGATTAACTTGGCCTCGAGAACTACGAGATTGCAACTGGGAAAATGAAGCATTTGTTGGCTTCAACGCTTCTCGTTGCGTTCTCGGCCTATGCGAGCGCCAAAACAGTAACACTGCCCAATGGCGCCACGATCAGTGGACTCGACGTCGTGACGGCGAAGGGAAACCGAGCCAGCGTCTACTATGGTATTCGCTACGCGCAGCCGCCAGTTGGAAACCTGAGATTTGCGGTGGGAAAGACTGGGGCAATTCAGTTGGGAATTCACAATCGCACTGCTTCAAATCCGTCTTCAGAAGCCACAGCCTCTGGAGCCCACTGGCAACATCATGGCTCTGGAGAGGGGCGCCACCTGCACTCAGGGTGACAGCGACGACAGCGAAGACTGCCTCTTCCTCGACATCTTCGTCCCTGACGTTGATGTGAGCGGGGGAAGCAGCGGCAAAGCATACGGATATTGAATGAGCAGCCGTCAGCTGAAACGCCGATTCAGGAGTCGGAGCTGCAGAACCTGCCCGTCATGTTCCTCATCCACGGAGGAGGACTGACAGGCGGCAACGGCAACATTCCCAGGGATCCCATAATCGACACCTACTTCTCGGCTCCGAACCTCATCATGGTCTCCATCAACTATCGCCTGGGATGGGCCGGTGAGACGCTGTAACAGATGAAGGCATAGCGACCCGCCCCCCCCCCCCCCCCCCCCCCCCCCCCCCCCCCCCCCCCTCCCCCCTCCCCCCCCCCCCCCCCCCCCCCTCCCCCCCCCACCAATTACTTCAATCCACGCAGGCTTCTTCACAACGAGGAACGATGTTGCGGCGGGGAACTTCGGCTTCTTCGACCAGATTGAAGCCATCCAGTGGGTCAAGCGCTACATCTCCTCCTTCGGCGGCAACCCAGATCACATCATCTTGCTTGGTGGCAGCGCCGGCGGCCAGTCCATCTCCCTTCTATCACTGTCGCCTATTAGCCAGAGTTCGTTTGTGGTTGCAGAGTGGAACACTTTTGGATTGCTTTCTGCATGCACACGAAAGTGTGCATACGTACAATGTACCAAGAGTACGACTTCCCAAGGCTGTTTGTTCAGATCTGTTCGTCGGAGCTTCCCTGCAAAGTGGCTCTGTCTTCATTCCTGGCACTGTGGCAGACGAGTCCCAACGAGGAACGAGCAAACTTCTGGGTGTGTGCCTTGCCAATACACTTTCAACTACTGAACAGTGCATCTCCTTGCCACTTCCTTGGGGAGTACTACACATACCGGTACATAAATAGTAGACCAACCAGCCCGATCTTCCAGCGATCGACTTGGGCTGCGCCACGGCCGAGCAATGGGACTCCAAGCAGGAGATGGAGACGATCGTAGCCTGCTTGCGCACAAAGTCCAAAGAGGAAGTCGAGAGCGCTTCCAACAACTTGGACTTTCCCGAGCCCGGACTGTGAGATTCTGCTTTGCACAACGTGCATACTATACCAATCTCAATCTGCATCAGTGTCATACTTCGATCAGACCGTGGGCTGCCGTCGTCGATGGGGACTTTCTTCCTGATACGGTAGAGAACCTCGTGACCCGCCGCCCGCCGATTCCGATCCTCGCCGGCGCCAACAGCCTCGAGCTGCTCTTCGAAGGCAGTGAGTGGCCTATCGGCAGCCTTTTACATGTACGTAAAATAGTTTTGGCGACTCTCTGTGGGGTTGATTCGGTTTGGAGAACTTGTAATCTACGTCGCTAATTGCAGATTACAAGAGACAGGTGGGTAACGAATTAGAGTATCTGTCCAATTCCAGTTCTTCAATTGCCTGAACAGTATTTCTCGAAGATCCAGTTCCAGTTCGACTTCACGCGCCTCTTTCGGCAGATCGCAGTCAGGTTGGTCGTTCGTGGGAGTAATATGACTACACTCTTCCCAGAAGTCAAAAGGACATTCTCCAAGGTATTTCAAACACGGGAACACCGTTCTGCGAGAGGCCATCGACACCTACACCGATGTCGACTTCGGCGATTACGATCGCTTGCCGTGGGCTCGACAGTTTCTCGACGTGAGCGCGCTCGTAGAGTTCAACTTCACACCTACCGTAGGTCGTATAATGCCGTAAACACCCACAGGCTTTATCCGACACGGTTTTCGTTGGTCCGAGCTACCGAGACTCCCTGGAGTACCTGAAGACGGGTAGTCCGGTCTACTTTTTCTTCTTTGACTACCTGCCCGCCGAGCTGCTGCCCGACGTGCCTCCAATCGTGAGTGGAGCTCATTGCGCCGATTTGTAGCAAGTAAGATTTAAAACTTCTATTATTGTAAGTTGCGCGGCTCTCCTCATGGATTCCAAGCGGGTTTCGTCTATGGCGAGCCGGGCTCTGCTCTGGGCGGCTGGACGGTAAGTCGATGGCAACTCACCGACTTTGAGCCTCTCATTCTCGAGTACGATCCGCCTTTCAGCCAACGGAGGACGACTACATTGTGGTGCAGCTCTGGAAGGAGAGCCTGATCAACTTCGCCAAATTCCTGTGGGAATCACAGCGACAAACCTAAATGTATTTTCTCTTATTAGAAGACATCTTGTAGCACAATCGTTTTAGGAGACCCTCGATTGAGTCCAGCGACTTCACCTGGGATCCCATGACTCTGGAGAACCCGGACGTCTACTTTAGAATCGCCCCGGACTTTGGCATGCGCGACAACCTCAAGCCCAACGTGGTGAACTTCTGGGGAAACCGGGTGCCTGAAATCGAGCGACAAAAGCTGCGAAGGGGCAAGGCGGCGGAAGACTTTGTCGATTTGGTGTCCAAGAACGTGTTCAAGAACTTCTGATTGGACACGGCCGTGGAGTTGGATGTTGGGTTACGCATGCGCATGGCCCATAGATGACAGCGTCGCATTCTTGCACGCAACTACGTAGGTTCAATTGGTGCGCTTGCGAATGCAGATTTACAAGAGTGAGCGTATCATTTGCCATTGCGAAGTGAGGGACTCGCCACAAAACCAGCCCCACTGGACCAACTGAACAACAACAACAAAACAACAACAACAACAAGCGGAGGAACATGGCTTCTATATTCGTGCGCAATGAACGGGTGTACTAAAGGTGAGGGCCATCAATTGGGCTTCGAAATTAACAAAATTTCCCAGGAGGCAGCAAGTACAAAGCTTCTAGGCCAACGTTTCTCTAAGCTCAGTTCTATTACTCCTACAATAGGCTGTTATGGTAACGGGCAACGCGTGTAGCATAAAGCTCATGATGCTCAACGGCGTGAGTGACACACGGAAACCGCAACGGAAAACTCAGATACGAACTAACACGTCGTTGCGGTGTGCTTGCGCCATTATGCTTCACTCTTGTCACTGTTCCTTATTCTTTGTAAAAACAGTGTTGCTCGCATAAACACTTTCTTCATTTGTGAGGTGACGTAAAGGCGAACAAGTGAATCATTTTCAAAAGTGGACCTCGACGTTTGTTGTCCGTGCAGTGCACTCTGATGCTGCACGACGCCTCGCTTCTTGCGCCCACTTCTCGTGTGTCAGCAGTGCAACGACGCACGCATGTGTAAACCAAGTTGAGTAGGCTGCGTTAGTGTGCCCTAGGGCGAATGGGCCGCTGTCTGACACGGCGGCGCCTCCTCCTTCTTCTGCTCGTTCTGTCGTCCTCTCTTCTCGCTCTGCTCTGCTCTGCGATCCCTGCTGATTGAAACAGCGCGCCGCCTAGACGCCGCGCCATCTGCCTAACGTCTGTACATCGCACACAGGCCAGAGACCGACTATTGCCGAGGCGCACAAACAAGTCGGCCTCGTCATTCGGCGCCACAGTATTTTCATTCTGCGACGCGACCGTTGGAGCGAGCATTGGTGCAGTCGGGTTATTCTAGAGAAACCATTTGCTCAATTTCACACCTTCTGTCTCCGGCAGAATGCTGAGACCGGCGCTGTTGTTCGCCGCCTGCTGCGCGGCTGGTGAGTCTCGTCTTCGTTAGAATAACTTTGTAGACAACTACTCGAATTCCGATAGATTTTTCCTATCAAATGCGTGACAACATCAGCGCTTGACTTGTGGCGTTGAACGCGCATAATTAGATGACAGTGATAATTTGCGCGCCGCTCCAAACGTCGTTAGCTGTCAGTTGTTATCGTTACCCCTGACGAAGGGTCCGTTTAGGGCCCGAAACCGGTTGGGAAAGATATCGCCTGTTACTCTGTGCCACAAAGGCCATCTTACACAAATCACTACTCGAATTCCAAAACTTGTTTCAAAACTTCGAAAATTTCAATTTTACATAACTTCCGTCTTTCAGCCATGGCCCTGCAATGTTGGGACGAGAACGGTGTTCGGGAGACGTGTAGTGGGAGAGTCAGCCAGTGCTACCGAATGATCTGCGACAGCACGGTCGGTTGTCTGCAGCTATACTGCGATAGCATACATTGTACAGGGTGGGCCACCGAAAACCCTCGCTCTTTGTCGGCTTGTATCTCTTGTGTGAGTTGCTCAATTTGGCTCAAACTTTGAGTGATTATGGTACATATATTAACTTGAAGATGTGCCAAGTTTCATTAATTTTGCTAAACCAACGAGCAAGCTAGAATGACTAACACAAAGATCAATAGGTTTCAAGGTGATCGTCACTCTGGGCAATGCACAAATCGTACCAGAATAATCTGAAACTTGTAGCGATTGTTGCGAAGTTCCTTCTCTATCGTGACTTAAAATATCAGCTTGCTGAAGTGAGTATGGCGATAGTTACAGTAGTTTCAGTTGATGACTTCGCAACACTTGGGGAGCATTTGGGCAACTTTGATACTTCGTAACTTATAACTTAGAGGTCGCAGCAACGTGAGACTAAAACTGGGATACTCGGTACAACTTCCTCTATCACATATTCAACAAGTCTCTCTTAAAAAGCGGAGTGGTTTTGAGCTTTGAATTTTTACTGAGATTGTAGCAAGGCCCTTTCCGGTTTCGTGCAGCTTCTCTGACTCTACTCGCGACTACACTTTTTGGAGTGGTCTTGCTACGCAACATTGGTATCGCTCGGGTTTAATTCTTTATACCAAGAAAATCATCTTTTCAGACAAAATTTTAAAAAAGACATTGGATTCGAACGCAAAACTACAGGTTAATTGTGAGCGTGATTTGATGTTGGCTTGCCATGAGCTCTTCAGCGATGTCAAGACCACCGCTCTGCAACGCACGAGTGCCAAGATATAACAAACCAAAATCTGCAGTTTTCATCGCGTTTGGTTACTGTAGTCCTTTCATTGACCTTTTGAAACTTTTTGTTGTCGGATTCTTGCTCAGGAGGTCGAGCGCTTCATTTTGATATGCGATTCGACTAGGTTCGATGAAGTTTTGACTTTTCGTGGACATTACTTCGGGATACTGTAGCGCGCAATTTTAAAAACTTGTTATTATTTCGACGCCACAGTTCGCGAGAGTAGTCCGAGGGCTACCCGTTGATGTGTCGAACTCAACCCAGCGACGTCAGACAAGCGAGTTATTAAGCCCGAAGCAAGCGTGTCGTTTCCAGTTTTCGACGTGTTTTGGTTACTGTAGCTCTCTGTTTAAACTTTTGAAACTTTTTGTTGTCGGATTCGTGCTCAGGAGCTCGAGCGCGTCACGTTGATATACGATTTGGCTAGCTTCGGTCAACTTTTGTCTTAAAATGGACCCCCACTTTGAGATACTGTAGCGCGCGAGTTTGAAAACTTATTTTAGTTTTGAACACTCAGATGGCGGGAGTAGTCCGAGGGCTACCCGTCGATGTGTCGAACTCAACCCAACGACGTCAGACAAGCGAGTTATTAAGCCCGAAGCAAGCGTGTCGTTTCCACTTTTCGACGGCTTTTGGTTGCTGGAGCTCTCTGTTTAAACTTTTGAAACTTTTTGTTGTCCGATTCTTGCTCAGGAGATCGAGCGCTTCACGTTGATATGCGATTTGACTAGATTCGGTCAACTTTTGTCTTAAAATGGACCCCACTTTGGGATACTGTAGCGCGCGAGTTTGAAAACTTATTTTGGTTTCGACCACTCAGGTGGCTAGAGGAGTCTGCGGGCTACTCGACGATGTCTCAAACTCCTTCCTACGACGTCGGACGAGCGAGTTATTAAGCCCGAAGCGAGCGTGACGCACGTACGTACGCACGTACGTACGCACGTACGTACGTACGCACGCCGAGCTCTTGATAGGGTTCGCTCGGCTGAGGCCGAGCGAAAAAATCAGCAAAATCGGAGAGGGTCGAAAATTTGGGTCTAGTTTATCGTTGACTGTCTCGGAAAGAGCGTCTCAAATTTGTCAACCCATTAACCGAGCTACAAAGCTGAAACTTGTCACATCTTTAAGTTAATGTACCATAATCACTCCAAGTTTGAGCCAAATCGGTCCATGCATGAGAGAGATATAAGTCGACAAAGAGCGAGGGTTTTCGGTGGCCCACCCTGTACATGTATGTAGGCACGTGCGCTGCTCGATTGCCGCCCTGCCGACGGCGAGCGGTAGCCAGTTCTTGCGACTGCGAGAGCCAAGCAGCGTTGCGAACACGCTCTCATCCTTCTTGGAAGGCTTCAGTTCTTCACTGTTGTTCAGACGCGCCAGGCGCAGGCGACGGGCAACCACCAGGGTTGCGCCTACACTGGCGAGTGCATGTCCAAACTGAAGCAGTGCAAGCTGGTCTCCGGCCGGAATCTGCGGACCGAGCCGGAGTGCGAGTATTGCAGCAGCGACTTCTGCATCCCGAAGCCTTCACAAGTGGGCGGCGCCACCACCAGAAGCAAGTCCAGGGGAGGCTTCACGCGGCCGCCCCCGCCGAGAACGAGACCGAGGAGCGGAACCACCGCCAAAGGACGGCGTGGCGGATACGGCGGCGCGGCCGCTTCCGCGAAATTCCCTTCTCCGCTGAAAATGTTCGGCGCCTTCGCTTCGGTCGTGCTGGCGGTCTGCCTGGCTTGAACTGCCCTAGTTGAAACGTACGACGTCGTATTAGTTTGTACGCCGTCACTTGTCGACTGTCTTCTTTCTCACGCGCACACAATCACAACATTCGGTCATGACGCTCTCGACTCGTGCCTTGCTTGTGTTGTGTCTGATAGCGTTGTGGTCGTTCCACTGGAAGTGCTACAGTTACAATACCTACATAGGTGACAAATTGCTGTGGACGTGCGCCGTTCGTGTTGCTTCTTTCTCTCCTAGGTAGGCTGCAAGTTGTCGCTAACTAGACGCAGATGTAACTCGAATTGTTGTCCACTTACCTACAGTTCACCTATGTCTTGCACACTTTCGGGTACAATGCGCTCAATGTTCCACTATTGAGCCCAGTGAACTGTGTTGTTCTTGTTTCCATTTCAATTCTAGAAGAATTCGTGTAGAACAGGCCCACAGCAGCTCGCGAGAAGCCAGCCACTTTTCCAAGAGGCAAAACTAGAATTGGAGCGCCTATGTTTGCGATTTCTGCACCCATACGTTCATAATGCCTATGGAAGTGTAGGTAATGTACGCGCATCGCTGACTGCTGCGAGCGAGGCACAGCTGAGGCTAAGCCGAAGGCAGCGCTGAAAACGTTGCGTTCCAGGGCGCTCTTTTGCTTGGGTGGTCTGCTTTTGCTGCTAAACTTCGAGTGTGAGTGAAGTGTGAATGAACGAAGGTTAAACCGTTAAAATTAGGCTGCGCAAAAACTAAGTAGTACATTCTGACGCGCGCGGGAGAGACACTTGTGTGTATGTATGATACCACCGTTCGGAGTTAGTCCTGCTGTAGACAGTAATCACTGCTTCAGGGGGTCAGCGGAGCAATCATGAAGAGGACGTTTGTGGCTCGGTTGCTGTTCATTGGCTGTGCTCTGATAACCACAGGTACACACTGTACATTTCACAGACTGACAGATGTTCTTAAGCTCAGAGTTGTGTTGCACTGATTAAATTTTACTGCTTCTCTGACTCATCACATGTGACGACACGGCACCGCGGCCGACACTTGCGACCGCATAATCCCGTAGATGGGCGCATGCTGGAGAAAATACAGTATGTAGGTACGTAAACGCAAAAGGCCGAAACAACCTTCCTCAGTGCTGGCCGCCGACTATTGCTGGAACGAGCTGGGCCGACGAGAAGGTTGTGGCAGGAGCGGCCGCATACGGTGCTACCGCCTCCGATGCGAGCCGCGCAACTACAACGCGCGCTCCATCCGCAGCTCGCAGGGCTGCGACTTCGCCGACGAGTGCGAGTCCAAGCGCAACCAGTGCATTCTGGTCAACGGCCGGCGCAACTTCAACATCCTGCCGCGCTGCGAGTACTGCAACAGGTGAATCATCTCACGGAGTCGAGGGCAGCGCGTTTCTCATATAATTTGACGAGAATAGGTAGACCTATTCAGTTTCGTTAGACCATACTTAGAGTAGTGATCGTTACCTACAAACAAATTGTGTCACATATGATGTTCTTCTAAGCATTTAGGCCGATTTAAAACATAATTCGCCTGATATAGACGTTGTCTGCGTTTAGTGTTTTCAATGTCAAAGTTGAAGTCAAAGTTAAAATGTTTTCAAAGTTGAAGGCGACGAGCGATTTGAGACTTTTCGACTTGAATTTGAAGAATGTGTAAAGAATAACGTCACAGGTGAAATACCTTACTTATCATAAATCCTCCAAGCAATAAGCGCGCCCGGGGGGGGGGGGGGGGGGGGGGGCCTGCCTTCTGATGTCTCATCGCCACGCCAGTGAAGACGGGGGGGGGGGGGGGCTTATTGCAAATTCATGTTGCGACCACCACCACCCACCCCCCCCCCCCCCCCCGCACCCCCCCCGCCACCCCCCCCCCCCCCCCCCCCCCTCTCCCACCGCCCAACTATGTAGCTAGTTTTCAAACCTGAAATGTTATGTTCAAACCTAATTCGGTATCTGTGGAGATGTCGGAACCGCGTCCCAGGAACGGCTGCTTCCCGAGACCAGGTGGAGCGATAAGGCCACCGGCGACCATCTCGCCCGTCCCAAGACGACCCTACTATGGAGCCACCGTGAAGCACCAGGCCGCCCTGGGTGTGATTGGTGTGTTGGGAGCGACTCTCTTGGTAGTTCTGCTCAAATGAGACGAGTTTGCATTGTGCGGTAAAAATAATAGATCTTGCTGCTCGTGCAAAGTGGAGTTTATAATGCCAGTATCCTTCCGCAAGCGCTTTAATCGACTCGTGTCTATCCCCTTGCCTTCCGTTAAAACCGAAGATGCTCCTTATTGGTATTAGGGGTCAACTTAGGCTTTAGGTGTTACCTAACTTTGGTTCACGGCCACAGGGAGCAAGACACTTTTGACACCCATGGGTGTGGTACCCGCGGGGATCAACGATGACTAACACCTACACTAACCATGACACCTGTATACAACAGTAGGCACCTATCAACGATATTTCTTTAGGGATCCCGTCGGGGTGATCGCCAGATGACACCCATGCCTCAGCCGGGCGCCAGCCGCCGCCCGCCTCTGCGTTTGATCCCTGTGGGTCAAAGAAGAAGTGCTGAGAAGGAGCTATTGATACCCGTGACTGTAATTTGTTTTTCGCATTTGGTTGTGAGATATGGGGTCGAGGTGATCGAAGGGTAGGTAGGGCGGGATTTCGATCGCACGTGTGATTTAAAAGGCATGGCAGCTGAAGGCGTGTTTGTCCAGTTTGTGAGAAACGCTTCCTGTTCGAGGGGGCCATCGTCAACAGCGTGATCATTTTTATGGACTACCACGACAAATTTCAAAACAAGCTGGCTAAGCCGACCCTTTCCAAGCAGCTGTTGGAGTTCTACAACTCCATCACCGGTGTGAGGCCCGGGCCTGGGCGTCCCCCCCCTCCCACACGCCAGGCAGCAAAGGGCTCGCGAGTTCGTTCCGATCCCTCTGGCACCCAAAGAACTGGAAGTGGCCTGCTACAACTGGTCTCTTGGCCATTGGGGCCGCTTTGTGGAAAGAGACCTTCGCCAGAGATGTGCCATGAAGCACCCAGTCGGCGACATCCGCACGACCTGCTACTGTAGCATTTGCGGTGTCAATCTGTGCGTAGAAAACTGCTTCGAGTTGTTCCACACTGCGCCGCAGTAGTGGTGAATAGTACAGGTGTCATGTGTCATTGTATTGTGGGATCTGCGATGATGCTCATCGTCCATGTTGTACCGGTATCAAAAAGCTGTCACCACAGGTGTCAAGTCAAACTCCGGGGGCCTGGCTGGCCCGGCCCGGCCGGCCTCCACCATAGGTGTCATGTGTCGTTGGCCGGCCGCCTTCCGTTGACACCCAAGGACCCTCTCAGCCACCAATTGGGGCCTCCCCCTGTTTTGCTGGGCGGAGGGGGCTGAGCTTGGTGCACGTAGACGCTAACGTTGGTATACTGTGGATGTCTCACACGCATTTTCGTGAATGTATGTACCTGGTACTGATATGTTTCCGCGTTACGCAACGTCTGGTGTCACTCTCACTGAAGCACCCTGGGAGCTTGAGAGCGTGTGCAGTCAAAACACAGGATTAATGGGTGACTCCACATGCGAACTACCGCCTAAGAGAGAGATCCCAGCGTGACATGGTACGAATAACCTGGCGCGGGAACGCAAA
This sequence comes from Linhomoeus sp. GSCO2_2, assembly GCA_030248115.1. Classification (NCBI taxonomy): domain Eukaryota; kingdom Metazoa; phylum Nematoda; class Chromadorea; order Monhysterida; family Linhomoeidae; genus Linhomoeus; species Linhomoeus sp. GSCO2_2. Next base: position 58,712 of record JASAMZ010014283.1, on the reverse strand, counting down.
TCCATGAGCAAGCATGATATCGAGAATACACAAAAGGAACAGTCGCACGGAGCGTCTACTCAATATCCAAACCATTAGACTTTGTTGGCGCTACCTGGTGCTTTGATACCGCAAATACTCCAACAAGCTACCTCCTACTCCTCCTACCTATCTTCTGTCAGATGCTGCTCGTGGCCACGGCCAGGAGGGGCACTTATTGGAGGGCTTACGATACATAAGATGCTTCCGTTGTCAGACAATTGCCCTGACACTGACACACCTTATGTCTGACGGCGTGGCGTGGGCGGCACCGGATGAAAGGCGTTTAACCAATATAGCTCGCGGCTAGTCAGTACTCAATACCGTCTGACTCAGACGTCACCTGCATCAGTGACAGCAACGATGTACCTACCTACCATACCATGTGTTAAGTAATTTGCTTGGCAGTTACTTTGTGTGTGCCGACAACAAAGATAACAACACCCCTCCTTTGGCTACATAGGACTAGGCGCGCCGAAAGTGTTATGTACCTTAGCGCATCGTGCTTCCCATACAAGCTCCTTCTTCGCGAAGCAGCGTTGAATTCCTTTATTGTGCCCTCTGTTAGTTTTGAGCAAACTTTGCCAGGGGTCGTTTCACTCCTAAAGACGCCGTCTTCCATAGGGCGCACTGCAAAGGCAAACAGAAACGATGTGTTGCGCCCTTCTCTAACAACAGTGAATATCGTCATTGGTAGGACAAACAGAACTTAGAACGTGGGTCGACTGACACCCACGTATGCGATGAGGCCACCCTGTTCCGGCGTGATTGGGACGCCCTAAACAAACCTCCCTTCCACTTAGTCAAAGTGCTGGTTGACAGAGTCGCGAGAAAACACCGACTGTCAAGAAAGGTGAGATTATTGTCGTCAACGGTGTGTATTGTACAGTAACAATGTACACACATACCAATGTACATATCTATGTACATCTACACAGTTGGTAGCTGAAAGTCGACAAGTTTCACGTGAATAAGACAAATGCATAGTTACAGACGAGCGCAGGGGTAAGCTCTGTAGGTTGGGACTGGCACCACAGTGCGCTGCAGTGAGGTAATAAGGCATAGCAGCTTGCCTCTGTGCGCTCCTCGACAAACAAAAGCTTCAAAATACGTCGTCGCGCTAGTCCGCAGCCGGTACTACTTGAGTGCGCATCCTGTTGGGGCCGCTAAAATACCGCCCTCAAACACTTCCTCCAATGTGCCTCGTCTCAGGCATAATCGAGAAGATGGCCACCTTCTCTCCCGTCTACTCCTCCAGCCTGCCGCCGGGCACCGACGAGCCTTCCCTCTGGTTCTGGCGCGTCCTCTTCTACGGTCTGGCCGTGGGCGCCTTCTGCGCAAACGCCTTCCTCCTCTTCGTCATCCCCACCAGTCGCCCGCTGCGGCAGAGGAGCCTCAACTTCTTTCTGATGGCCACAAGTTTCGCCTATCTTCTCCAGTCGATCTTCACCATCCCCTTCTTCACGGGCGACCTGGACGGCACCTTCCCCAGCTGGGCAGAGTGGGTCTGCCCCATTCGATGGACGGCGTTCAACTTCGCCTTCGACCTGGAGCACCTCACCCTCATCTCCATCGCCGTCAGGTGGGGAAAGGAGTATTGTGCGCACAAACAATGAGAAGACAGTTTGAAATCGCTGTCGTCGCCACTACTTTGTCAGTCTGTCACAGACAGTAACCTTTAGACAATGTACATTTCGACTAAGATCTGCCACGTGAACTTTAGATACTTGTTCGAGTTTCGCGCGGCCGAAAGACCCGTGGATTGGACCTTTTCGCGCTCGAGAACGTTGATCAACTTGGCGGTTGTCGCCCTGATTTCCATCGCAATGGGAGCGACGTGGGGGACGCCGAGGTGAAACTGACTCACTCAAATGTAATTACTTTGGGTTCGCATACAAGCTACTATCATTCCGCGTTACAGACGCATCATTCCGTTCGGCCAAGTCAGCCCCATCGATCACGTGACTCCCATTCGACCCTGCAAGCCTCCCACCGACCTGTGGTACAAGTACTTCAACGATTTCGCCTCCTTCACGGCCGGAGGAGTGTTCGTGATTCTGGCCGACGTTCTCTACGTGATCCTGGGTATCAAAGCCTTCAAGAAGTCTTCTGATACGTCGGAAAGTTCTAAGAAGGTGCAAAAAGATCATTTTTGCGAGATTTTACAAATGAACTGGGAAAAAATTTGATCGGTCGCTTCAGGAAATCAAAGCGCTGATCTTCATCCTGCTGAAGCTGAACCTATTCTGGCTCGGCAAGATCGTCCGCTTCGAAATTCTCTACTTCTCGCCGGACACGTACAGAAGGTGGACGGCGATCCTTTTGAATAGTTAGAGGTGTATGTACAGCACCCTGAAAGCGTGCCGTATTTGCAGCTGGCCTTACCACCACATCTATGACTTGGCGACCAGCTGGATTCGCGACTGCAACGCTCTGCTGAATCCTTTCATTCTGATGATTATCGTAAGCGTTCATTCACACATGGCACAAATTTCAGCACGCCGCTCAAAATCCCGTGTATTTCAGCCGGCATTTCGGCGAGCCTACCGACTGGTGTTCCTTTGCCGCTGCAACGAATACAGCTATGAATACTGATTGCACATTTCCAGGGGACACGGACAACCAGCATCGCCATTAGCTTTAATGAGAAGTTATTGTCACACGCTCTTCATGTTTTACGACATCACCTCAGCATGTATGTATGCACTCTCTAAATGCAATATTAATACGTGGCTGTTCGTACATACATCTGACAACATTACACGTACCATATACCATCCTAAATATGTACGTATCACCGCGTCTTGTGCGGTCGCTTCGGTGTGTGAAGATCGGAATAGAAGTAAACGATTAAACAACATCCGGATACCGGGCACGTCACACAGTTGAAATATAAGAACAGTAGTGTACTGAACGTAAAAATGTCGGTGACGCTTAGCTTACATTGCTGCAATCCGCAGCACACATATCAGTGATTCATGGTCGATGCCAACGACACAGTAGTGCGCGCACTACTCATCCTCACCCCCCCCCCCCCCCCCCCAAAGACCTCGAACCCTACACATTTACAGTTCATGCCAGTGCCACACTTGAGTGCCCGCAGCGGCCACCATCTGGCGCCACTGCCAACCGCCCGCACTGCCCGCATGGGGCCCGACGACGACGAAACCGATCTTCACAGGAGTCTTTGTCTGCGCTCCCAGTAGATGACCGCCTAAGTATGGCGTCGCCTGGACGTCGTGATCCCAGACCTGTTAGGGAGTGCGCATTTTACACACTTGGGAAGAGCGAAAAGGGTAATTTCCCAACCTCGATAACCACGTGGGTAATGGCCAAGTCGGTCAGTTCGGCAGAGAAGAGGCAAGCGGACGCGAAATTCGCTGCCGCCAAGTCATCTTTGTCAGTTGCGTAAGAGTCTGCTTCGATTATTTTCTCGTCGACAAGGCTCGAGCCACTGAACAGCAGCAGGCGCGCAAATGTGTCTGAAATCGAAGTGTGTCAATTTTGTTTTGATATTTCGTCGAACCATCTCAAAAGTAGTTGCCGACCGCAAGCAAATGGCAGATGAACCACGCGTTTGACAGTGACGCTCAGGAAACCCATGGGCGCTGAATACGCGAGGATAACTTGCGCCTTCGCTCTCGACTCCGGCTTCTCCTGAACGCTGTGCGTGTTGCGTGTTTACTGCGCTTCATATGTACCACGCTCGATCGACATACTTCCTCGTCGTCGTCGCTGTCGCATCTCTTTCCCCCGAAACCGCTTGTCGCAGAGGTGGTTTTGGTCAGAGGCTTGCAGTCGTTGTTGGTAGCGGTCGCCTGTGCGCTTTGCGCCTTCTCGTTTGGCGCTTTCGTCTGCCCCGAGAGGGCGCTGGCCAGGATGTCGTTGTCATGAAAGAACTTCTCGTGCTCCAGCTCTGTGTGCGACAGTTAACGAATGAATTAACAGTGACGCTCCAAACAGGGTTGAAGTTGAACACAAATTTTAGACGATCAAGAGAACGTAGAACGTACCGCCGTGCTTCTTTCCCCAGACTTTGTCCTCGTTGCGCACCCGACTGCGCGTGCCCGTTCGTCTGACGCCAGTAGAACCGGCCGCCCATCCGGCGCGAGCTTTGGCCGACTTGCAGGATGCTGGACCGTGTCCTCTTGGGGCAGTACTGCGCCTCGCCGTCTGGGACACGTCTTTCGGACCCCTGTGTTGCATATCGGGTCACGTAGGTACTCCGATTCCGTACCAGAATTCGCAATTAGCCAACCATGCAGCCGACTGGTCCGCCCCAGTCGAGGACCGGTTGGGCTTGTGGAGCGCGATTCCGTTGTCGGGATCGTCGACGATGGTCTGGTAATCAAAGAAGTGGCAGGCGAGAAAGTCCATGGCTGTTACTTTGAAAGAAGTCTTCTACAATGACTTTCCGTGGGAATGGGATAGTTAGAGGCGCTCAGAGTCAGTTCGTGACAGTCGCTAATTGGCACGAAGCTGTCAGGTAGAGCATGCCATTGTTCTCGAGCGACAGCCACGGAAACCCCTTTGCTCACCTTGGAAACGGCCCAGAGGTAGCTGTCCTGCTTGCGCCCCCACGCGCCATGCGTGACCAGCGCTGAAAGTGAACCCGGAGTGTCGAGCGAAACGACAGTCACGTACGAAGCGAAACGAAACGTACAAACGAACGGGGCACAACAGAAGCAGACATACCGCTAGTTCCTTCTAGTCGTCTCCCATCCTCGTTGTCGCTTTCGCTGTCGTTGTAGCCGTGCGCGAGCGTGATCTCGACGTCCAACTCGTCGTCCACCTCGAAGACCTCGTCTCCCTCCTCTGGCTGTAGTAGACCAGCGCCTTCGTTGAATCCCTCTTCCTCGCCTCCCTCGCCGAAGATTCGAATGGTCGGCACTGCGAACTTCGATGGCGCCGATCTCGAGCTGGTGGGTTCTTCGTCGGGCTCCGAGTCAGAGTCTTGCTGCTGCTGTTGCGCCGGCGGCGGTACCGCCAGGAGCAGTGGAAGCGCGGCGGCGCCCTCCTTTCGCTCGTTCTTCGGATGGAAGACCGAGGCGCTTCGCTGTCGTCCCTCATGCGCTTTCGAAGCTGAGACCGAATACTGGCAGTCTGCAAGTAGATGTGAAAGTCAGCCTTATTACATAGGAACACATGTGAGCACTGCTGAAGTACATTCAGGAAACGTAGAACCTTTTGCGGTGGGGTCCAGCTGGATGTCGTCATGCGGCGCACACCCTTGGGCGAACGGAGCTCTAGAATACATGTAGCTCGAGCTTCTCAAATAAACTTAACCTCTGCATCTTAAAGTGGCTTGTACTGTACAAATGTTGTTGTACTGCACTTGTACTGCCACGTAACTGTAACTCCTGTAACATGTTCATGTTCTTTAGGGGGTGAAGAAAGTGAACATTCCAACCTTAGTTCGGCGATGGCTGATTTTCGACGAATATTTGAGATGTTTGGTGGTTGCTCGCAGCTATGACTGTGCTTTCGGCGATGGGGAAGCGCGCTTCCAGTCCTAGTCCGAATTTCTGCTAAAATATCGATAAGTGTAGCGCATTTCATTCAATAAGCGTCGCCTTCGGAATATGTATCCCCCACTCTGTTTCCAGAGTGTGCAGAAGATGGTAACCCCAATCCCTCTCTAATGAGCGCCTTGTGCATCCAGCTTATGTAAGAACAGTATTGACACCATTATAGAAACTGTCACAATTCACAATCTCAAGATACATAATGCGACTGTTGCTATCAACACCAGGACTACATACACTGTAGTGGTAGGCTTTTCGATTAAAATAGCGGCACTTCGGAACAAAACATACAGTATGCAAGTACTTACAAAGATGCGACGAAAACTGACACTGGCTGGTTCATACTGGAATAGGGATGGAATTAATGTCCATGGCCCAAGCCCGCTCCGAACAGTCCTCCCCCGCCAATACATAATCGCTCTCCCTAGGGTACCACATGTTGTATGTAAAATTTCCTCTATTGACAACCATTCATTGTTTCGTCGAGATCAGTTGGTGATCGTGAGGGAGCGCAAATCGATAGCCGTTTCTTGATCGGAATGTGACGAGTCGGGTGTGGCGGTGCGGCACCCGGCACATGGAGACGATCGTCTGCAACAGAAGGATCGAAACTAGCATATTTTGCTGCAACATCGAACACCAAATATAATAATTGACGGCAGGAGCGGACCTAGGATGCTCTTTCGGGAAGGGGGGGGGGGGGATCTAATTTCCAAAACCTTCAATTGTTATTTTAAAGCGCCACAGGCGGAAATTTCGCACTTTAGGGTGTTTTATCGTACAAACCGCTTGACAAGTGCCTCGCGAGTCGCTTGACACCAAAAGATTATGTTGCTTTAAAATAGCGCCTCAGGCGAAAGCTTTGATGAAGGTTGTTCAGACAATGTTACGCTAGTACATGGTATACAGTACCTGTTAAAATCTTGTGCATTTGTGAAAAGTACGGGTTCTTACGTGGAAGCGGCGACGGCGTCCGGCTCAAGCCCCTCGTCGGCGGCGTCAACATGGTTCGAAACATCACGTATTCTCGCATAAAATTCATTATGTTGTTTCTCCTCGATGTGCACGGGCAAACGTCTTCTGGCTATAAATGAACCTCGTCGAGCTTGCGAAAAGGCGTGTAGTAACCGCATCGCTTGGAAACGCGTCCCGAGGACAATTCGCGCACAATTGACTCTCCAAAGACTTTCCCCTGTTTTGCTGGCGTCATTGGCGAATGCCGCCGAATATGGAGCTGTGGTACGTTTTCTCTGACTGTTCAATCCTGGTTAGTTGTAATGAAGCAAATTAAACGCAATGCGCATAGTACCCGTGGTGTAGTGTAACGGGCAGTGTGTACTGTAACAATCATCTCCTCTGTTCCCAGCCAACCACTGTCATCACATCGCCAAAGTTACAGCGCTACCCCAAAGCTCTCCAAAATGCTCGAAAACCATTTCCGACCAGCGGGGTGCTCCATGCTTCACTTTCTGAAGCCGCCGAATCCGCTGCCTTCAAAGGAGTCGAATCTCTTTCTGAAGCCGCCGCCGAAGCCCGATCCCTCAAATGCGTCCAGTCCTCGCTTCCTGAAGCCACCGAATCCGCTGCCCTCGAAAGAGTCGAGCCTCTTCTTGAAGCCGAAGCCGGAACCCTCGAACGAGTGGACGCCGCGCTTCCGGAAGCCGCCGAAGCCGCCGAAGCCGCTGCCCTCGAAGGAGTCGAAGCGTTTCACCTTCGACGTCGCCCTTTCGGCAGAATCGGTGTCTTCGTGTCGCTTGACGGCCGCGCCGCTGCATAGATCGGCCGTCTAAGAGAAGGGAGGTTAACAACTGTTGTGTATGACAGGTATATGAGCCAAGGTGTACTCTGGTTATTGAAGGTGGCTTACCAGTGCCGCAAAGACCGTCGCGAAGGGTAAGAGACCCAAGAGGTGCATCTTGGCAGCGATGTGTTTTGTGTAAGCTAGTAGGGAAGGCGACTATATGCCCAAATGGAAAGGCGAGACAGACGGAGACGGCCGCTAACTAGCGCCACCAGTCTTCTTCTCGCAGAGGACGACGACGGTGATGACAGAGACAGCGCGGCGACAGAACAGGGGGCGGGACGGAGGAAGTGGCGCGGATATCAAAGGGCGGGAATGGAGCCTAAGCGTGCTGGGACCACGTGCCTTGTCCCGTTGGTATTTGGTGTGGCGAGAACACATACCGTAATCCTGCGCAATATAGTCAGTCTAGATCTTCGCGGTAAGAGACAACTCACAGGCCAACCAACGACAACTCTGCGCCTTCCAATACTCTGAAGTGCGTACAGACCTTTCGATTCCCCAAAACACCTGCAGTATTGACGGCGGAGTTCGCTCGTGCGTGCCTACAGTACTCCGAACTGGTTTCTGCGCTGCGTATTTCGTCTAAGACGGTGCCAGTCTCGGCATTTTATCAAGCTTGTTTTGCCGGGCCGCGCGCCGCGGAGTGGCTCGCTTCATCAAGATGGGCGGCGCGCACGACCGAAATGAGCGCCGCCTGGTTCCGTCGCCCTCGTAACTCTTTACGACCCCCGGCGCCGTTTGACAACCTCGAGCCAATTAGGCTCCACTACGCGCCTTCCTCCCACGCGAATCGTTGTCACGTGGGGAAAAAGTGAGACTTCCACAGAGGCTTCTGCATAATTCAGCGCCAAAGTGTCGGCGGAGTTAAGAGAGAGCCTGGTAATTGGACCGCGTATGGGATCGCCCACATTGTTGGGTGAATCACATTCGAATTCCAGGCCGCATCCCCAAGACAATCTCGCGGAAGAGCGCCAGGACAAGGATCGCGAAAGTATAGGCACTAAATGTCGCGAGCCATCGTGGTTCCCCGAACGTTATTCCCTTGGGGAATCAAATGGGATTAGGGCCTACGGGAGGGAAGAGGGGACAAACAGAGTGTTGACACAACAAACCGTAGGAGACAAGTCACGGTGCAGTTCAAGCCAACGTTTGACAGAGGGTGTGCGTGCCGATTTACCACGGGGCTGGGCCGATATTGCTATCTCCCGCAAGTTGGTCTCTAGAAGCCACACCGAACCAGCAGTGTGTCAGCGTTGCATTACAGGTCTTCTCGTAAGGAGCAGTTCTCTCTGTCTATGCGACATGCCACACTACACGCATTCACGCTTTGTATTAATTGCGGTGGTCCAGAAAGGGCATTGATTGCCCCGTCTGTGTCATATCATACGTCACCAGTTGATCGGCTTGGCCAAATTTGGCGACTTCAGCGATCAGTCGCTGCTTGGCCTCTTCGATTTCGTTGTTCAGTTTGGCGTATATGTATACTAGCCGTTCCTTCCTGTTGCAGAAGAATTTCTGAGATCTGAATAGCATGGAATGAAGTCGTCAATGGCCGTAATGTCCTGTTGCATGATCTGTCCTGTTCAAGGTCTGTCCGTTGCAAGGTCTGTCCTGTTGTGAGCCAACGGCGCTGGTCGCCTCGCACGCGCGCTGCAACGTCCGTCCTGTTCATTGTCAAGGTCTGACCTGTTGCAAGATTTGTCCTGTTGAAGGGTCTGTCCTATTGCAGGGTATGTCCTGTTGCAAGGCCTGTCCTGTTCCAAGGTCTGTCCTGTTGCAAGGTCTCTCCTGTTGCAAGGTCTGTCCTGTTGCAAGGTCTCTCCTGTTGCAAGGTCTGTCAGATCTGTCCTGTTTCAAGATCTGTCCTGTTGCAAGACGTGTCCTGTTGCAGAAGGTCTGTCCTGTTGCGACCCAACGGTGCTGGTCGCCTCGCGCGACCATCCTGTTGCCACGTCTGTCCTGTTGCAAGATCTGTCCTGTTGCAAGATTTGTCCTGTTGTAAGATCTGTCCTGTTGCAAGATCTGTCCTGTTGCAGGGTCTGCCCTGTTGCAAGATCTGTCCTGTTGCAAGATTTGTCCTGTTGCAAGGTCTGTCCTGTTGCAAGATCTGTCCTGTTGCAAGATTTGTCTTGTTGCAAAATCTGTCCTGTTGCAAGATTTGTCCTGTTGCAAAATCTGTCCTGTTGCAAGATTTGTCCTGTTGCAAGATCTGTCCTGTTGCAAGATCTGTCCTGTTGCAAGGTCTCTCCTGTTGCAAGGTCTGTCCTGTTGCAAGGTCTCTCCTGTTGCAAGGTCTGTCAGATCTGTCCTGTTTCAAGATCTGTCCTGTTGCAAGACGTGTCCTGTTGCAGAAGGTCTGTCCTGTTGCGACCCAACGGTGCTGGTCGCCTCGCGCGACCATCCTGTTGCCACGTCTGTCCTGTTGCAAGATCTGTCCTGTTGCAAGATTTGTCCTGTTGTAAGATCTGTCCTGTTGCAAGATCTGTCCTGTTGCAAGATCTGTCCTGTTGCAAGATCTGTCCTGTTGCAAGATTTGTCCTGTTGTAAGATCTGTCCTGTTGCAAGATCTGTCCTGTTGCAGGGTCTGCCCTGTTGCAAGATTTGTCTTGTTGCAAAATCTGCCCTGTTGCAAGATCTGTCCTGTTGCAAGATTTGTCCTGTTGTAAGATCTGTCCTGTTGTAAGATCTATCCTGTTGCAGAATCTGTCCTGTTGCAAGATTTGTCCTGTTGCAAAATCTGTCCTGTTGCAAGGTCTGTCCTGTTGCAAGATCTGTCCTGTTGCAAGATTTGTCTTGTTGCAAAATCTGTCCTGTTGCAAGATTTGCCCTGTTGCAAAATCTGTCCTGTTGCAAGGTCTGTCCTGTTGCAAGATTTGTCCTGTTGCAAGATCTGTCCTGTTGCAAAATCTGTTCTGTTGCAAGGTCTGCCCTGTTGCAAGATCTGTCCTGTTGCAAGATTTGTCCTGTTGCAAGATCTGTCCTGTTGCAAAATCTGTCCTGTTGCAAGGTCTGTCCTGTTGCAAGATCTGTCCTGTTGCAAGATTTGTCCTGTTGCAGAATCTGAGCTGTTGCAAAGGTCTGTCCTGTTGCGAGCCAACGGCGCTGGTCGCCTCGCGCGACGATCCTGTTGCAAGATCTGTCCTGTTGCAGCATTCGTCCAGAAAGTCTGTCCTGTTGCAAGCCAATGGCGCTGACTGCCTCGCGAGCGCGCCGTACAAAGCGGCGCGCAAAACAAATGCTAGAGAGCGGGCCGATTGTCCTGTTGCAAGATGTGTCCTGTTGCAAGTGAAATAGTCGCTGAAGCGGCTAGAATTGCCTGCGCGAGCATTGTCGTGCTGTTCAGCTCTGTTGCAATTGCACATTGCTAGCCTCTTTGCACTGCCACTCTGTTCGCTTTTGCAAGGCTCTGCTACGGTGCATTGCCGTACTGTTCAGGCGATGCCTGCGTTGAAGGCAGGCAGCAACAGGCGGCGCTAGCCGTGCAGCGATTGATTGCCGCCGCTGGCGTCCCGCTGGAGTCTAGGCGCGCGCGTGCTGAAGCGTCGCGTGGCGAAGTGCTAGGAAGGCAAGCGTACTCAGACGGACGGACAAAAGGCCTCTTTGGCATAGTAATGTAGATGTTTGCAAGTTCTCTCACTTGGAGCGGCATTGAGCCTTGCTTGGGTGATACTTCTAGAACGACAAAGGTTAATGAATTTCGCAGCGTGTGGTATAAAGGCATAACTCTGGTGTAACGCCACATGCAAGTGGTATAACGACACCGGTGGTACAATGGTACACAGTGTGGCATTGGTACAACGAAACAAACCGTGGTATAGCGTTTCGCTATTCGTGGTATGATGACATTGGGCAGGTCTAGTGAGGGCCGAGTGCTAATGATATGTGGGGTCAGGTTGAGGGATCTCGTTGGCGGGAAAAGCGGAAGTTTGTATTTGCAAATGACACTTCGCCTAATTGAAACAATCAGAATCATGTGGTTTCGTGCTGCAATAGTAAACAAGGAAGGGAGTACCGGACCCATGTACATACCGGGTGTATTCTACATGCGTATGTACAGTATGTACATACAAAACTGCTTGCGTAAGTATATACAAAACTGTTTGCGTAGGTACGTACTGTTTGTACATTGGACAAGCTGTTCGTGAACTCCGGTAGCCTCTGGAGTAGATGACTGCTGACAAAGAACACCCATGAACACAGGAATTTGGTGCATGCGCGCAGGAATTCTCTGAGGACTTAAATGATAGGCTTTTAGTCATCACTCTTGCGGGCACGTACTCTTGCTGGAAGAGAGAGGGGTTTGGGGTAGGGCGCGCAACGCAGACCAAGTCACGTTCGCGCTTGTTTCGGCAGCTCTCGCGCTCTTCGCACGTCAAACTTGTGGCCGGGCTGGCGTTTACACCGGCTTGGCATATCGGGCTGTCTCTCGCTCGCCAACATACATATATCGTCCCTAGGCTTTGGATTGGAAAAGAGCGGCTCGGCTTGCCAAGGCTCGCTTGGCGCTTTCTCAGCTGTATTGAAGGGAGAGAGCCCGACAAAAAGCCCCTACCCCTCACCCCCCCCCCCCACCCTCCTCCCCCATCGCATCTCGCCCGTTTCAAGGCCGCCGTCGATTCACCGTCTCTCTCTCTCTTTCTCTTGCGGCTCTTCTCTCGTCTCGCCACGTCGCGCCACCTCTATCTGTGTCGACGGCGCTCCTTCGCTCCTCCGTCTCCCATCTGCCTGCCCGCCTGCCACATCGGCGGTCGCTGCGTCGTGTATTTCGTCGCTCCTCTGCGAGATTGTGCGCCGCCGTCTGTCTCTATGTTTGTCGTGCATTTGGCCCACCCGCTTGTTGTGTGTCTGGCCGCCACTGTCGGCTGCGCTATTGTTTCAGTCGACACTTCTCCCTCCCCTGCCCGTGTTAGGGCGACGATGCGATGTGTTGTAGGCCACACCTTTCGACGAACTGCGCGCCCGAGCGACACGTTTGTCGTACAGTTGTGCATGCGCGTGACTGTGAGAGCTTTGTGAATTCAGATCGCACCTTCGCCAATTGTTCACAATTGTATCACTGAGCATCTGTTAATCGAAATAGTGTGCCCGTGTATATGTAGCTTCGGCTACCGCTCTTGCTATGTAACACCCTGACTCGCGTCAGTGCCTTCGCTTCTCTTCCTCTTGCGCAGCTCGCTCGTTAGGCCTTGTTTCCTGAGCAACAAGAGTAACCGACCGAACGTACAGTGTAGTCTAACGGACCGAGTCTGGCTTCATATCGTCACATACCACTTTTTGTTGCAGAAGAGCGTCAAGTCGGACTATTTTAAACACACAGACGAAATCAAAATGTCGGGCGATACACCGGACGCCAAGCGCCAAGGTACCATGGACGCCACTGCCAAGGAGGGAGTCGACTATCTCAAGAGGGAGGGCAAAGATCAGCTTCTCAAGGTTTGCGCGTGTGTACGTAGTAGACGTTGTTGGGGAGCAGCTATTACATACAAAGGCAATACGCATGCGATCGTGCAACCGTCGCGTGACTACATATTGTAATAGTACCTCCATAGTAGACTACAAATATTCACTTCGTGCCGTATAAGTGCAATGTTTTCAAGGAGCAAGGTCTGGTGAAAGACGACGAAACGAATGGGGCCGTTCCTGCGCCAGCGAAGGCGGACACCATGCAGACGACTGCCAAAGAAGGTAGACTGGTCCAGCTTTCAATTTAGTCTCATTTGAATCACTGAAAGTCCGAACGGAAGCATCGCGTCAATTACTCATCGTTGTCACAATCGTTGTGGCACTGGGGCGTGGGACGACTCCGCCATGTCAAAGTAGTTGTGAAGCATGATATCGCTTTACAGGCGAGAAGATCTTGGAGGGCATGGGAGGCAAACCGGACGAGGACGCCAAAACCAGAGGGCAGCAGAAAGTCATCGACGAGGCGCAGAAGCAGCCAGAGGAAGAGGAAGAAGAGCCAGCAGCCAAGAAGCCCAAGCGTGACAGCACCATGGCCCAGACTGCCAAGGTTAAACTTTTGCAAACAAATTGTATCTCCAATCGCTGCCCATTCTTCATTTGGTGTGTAACGCTTCCCCGAGGCGCCCCTCCTTCATTCCCTCCGGCAGGTCCACCAGGTCATGACACTCCTCCCAGAAACGATCGCAGCGGCTTCTGTAACTGGGCCGGGTGCGCTCGCCCTTGCAGAAAGTCTGGGCCAGCACCAAGTGTCGTTGACACTCGAGTTTAGGCGTCGTCGGCGCAGTGGGTTGGACCGGTGTCTCCGGCAGGGGCACGGAACAGAGTTCCCCATAGACGGGGCAGAATCGAACGAGGCTCTCGGCCAGTTGGGGGTCGCGGAAGGGCTCCGGGCAGTGGAACTTGTAGTGGTCGACGTAGGCGATGCAGTAGTCGGAGAGGACCTGCGGTATGCGCGGCTTCAGCGCCGCGCAGGTCACCGTGTATTCCTGGCAGAAGGCCAACAAGTCGGGCTCGCCGATCTCGTCTCGCCAGCAGTAGAACTCGAAGTTGCTCGAGTAGCGCTGGCAGTAGTCGTCCAGAGCTCCCTGAGCGTCAACGGTTGTGGGCGACCCCATCGTCGTCGCCCTCGTCGTCGCCGGGGGTTGCTCAGTGGTTGCAGGTTCAGTCGCAACCAGTCCTGCATCTTCAGGGGATGCTTTGTGGGTCTTGCAGAAAGCCAGACCTGGTCGACGCCGGCACAGACGATTCAGATCAAAGGCGAGACCGTTGTGGAGTATGAATGCCGCTGTGAGAATTAGCGCCTTTTCCATGTCCAGAAAGAAAGTTCTTTGGTTACTATTGCCCACTGAAGGTGAGAGGATCAGAGAGCAATGTTTTGCCCTCGTCGTGAGCGGAGATCCCCTCGATAAAACTGCCTCTCCGTTATGTACGTAGTATGTACGTGGGCGCAGTTTTGCTTCGGGGGAGTTGTTTTACGCGCGCACGACGTCCGATGCCGTCGATGACAAGTGACCTTCCGCTAGAGGCGAGAAACAGTGAAGATCTTCAACGACACGTCCGTCTCACAAACACATTTTTTAAGCCTATATGTACAGATTGTCACTCGCTGTTCAAGTCGGCGAAGATGTCTTCGATGCCCAGGAAGTCTCCCAGAGACGGGAACTTCACTTTGTTGTCCCCAGTGGTGCCCTTGATGCCCAGGGCGGGCACGCCCCAGTCTTCGGCCGTGCTGATGTCGCCGTGGAGCCAGTCGGTGTGCTGCGACTCCGGGTTGGTCCAGAACTGAGCGTGCGGCTTGCGCGCGTGCTTGTTCTGGCCTGGAAGAGAGGGTTTAGTGCGCAGAACGCAGGCCTACGACGCTACGCGACTACTGCACCGTGCTCCACTTGGTGCTCCCTCTGCTTCTCCTTCAGCTTCTCCACGTCGACCTTAAAGCCGTGCTTCTCGCAGCGCTGCTTGAACAGCTGACACTCGGTCTGCACCAGCGAGAAGGCGCCATCGCCGTTGCACTGCTGCTCCACGCCCCCATTCCATCGATAGGCGCACTTGCACTCCTCGGTGCAGTGGGCTTCTTGGCATCCCTCCGTGCAGGGAGCCAGAGTAGTCGTGAGCAGGTCGGGGAACCACTCTTCGGAGAAACTTCTCTCGAGCCACTCGGGACACAGTTGCTCGTAGGCCGGACAGTACTTGGCGATGCGCTCCGACTCGGGGTGCGGCACTTTGTCCACGCAGTAGGAGAAGTAATGGTCGCGGTAGCGCTCGCAAATGGCATCGGCTGTGGTCGTTGTTGGAGCTGCGGTAGTTGTGGTAGTAGTGGGTGGTGTCGTCGTCGTTGTCGTAATAGTAGTTGTTGTTGTAGTAGTGGTACTGGGGAAGAGAAATCGGCAGTACGGTAGACGCCGTGCCTCGCGATTTCTCTGGCAGATGAAGTAGACGGCGTCTGACAGCGCCACAGCTGAAAACTCACAGTTGCTGTACGGTACACAAAGTACAGTACGTAAGTTTTGCTTTTGAATGTCGAATGCAAAGTTCCATACAATGATCGTCACCTGCGCTCATGCGAATTTCAATTAAAAGGAAGGCTCCCAGCAGTATTATCACGAAGCACTTCTGCGTTCTTCTAGCCGCCATCTTCTTCACGTTCGTTCGTTCACTTCTTCTACGAACAACCGAAAACTACTGTCATATCCCTCGCCTTTCTCCCTTGTTCTACGTTTGCCCTCAGGCGACGCGGAAGTGACTCCAGTCACTTTGTCGACGTCGTCGCGCACTCGGTCCTTCTATTGTTTTGCCATTTGCGCTGCCACGTTCAGGAGGCAGAGAAGGTGCTCGGCGGCGAGAAGCTGGGCGAGACACGATCGGAGACGGAAACCATCAAAGACCAGGAGGAGACGCCCAGCCCCACCAAGACGCAGACCATGAAGGCGACCACGGAGGTGGGTCACTCCGTCTCCTTAGTGGAGTACCGACACGATAGCGTTTTCATACGCTTTCATGTCGTCGAATCATACCGCTGGGCACGCGGATAATAAGCGCAACAGATTACTTCAATGCTGTACCTGCGCAGGAGGCCAAGGAGCTTCTGTCGGGCGAGCCGGTGGCCGAGTCGAGGTCGGCGACGGCGGCGGTGAAGCAGGCTCAGGAGGAGACGACGACGACGCCCAAGAGGGCGGGCACCATGCAGCAGACGGTCAAGGTCGATGACGATATTGAGCTACTACCGTAACCAACAGATTTCTTGTGGTCGGCAAGGCTTCTTCCACTGCTGTAAGAGAACAAGAAGATAGTGTTGGTTGCTGAACGGTCTACATAGGGGCTTCTGTGAGTAATTTATGGCATAGTGCTGTTCTTGCGGCTAATATGAATTCAATGTCCGCCGTTCGCCTTTCAGGAGGGCAAAGCGTTCGTCAACGACGAGAAATGATCAACAGCAGGAATTCGCTTAGCTTCTCCCTCTCTCACTGGTACTCCGCCAGTAGGTTTTCGCCATTGATCTTCTCTCAGTCTATGGTTTTGTTGTGTTATCGTTAGGCGTTACATTAGCCTGTTGTGGTTCGTTGTTTGTGTTCAGTAGTTAGTCGTATCGAGTGTTCATGTGATGTGGTGTACGTTGGTACACTTCGATACACTGCGACTTCTCTAGCCTTTTCCTGATTGTGTGTCTGTAACTTCGTTCCTGTTACGCGTTGATGTTGTTCCGGTTTACAGGTGTTGTAATGTAACGGCCGTCGTACTCTCACAAACGTTTGGCTTCTGAAGAATGTTACCTTCCACACAAGTCCTTGCTTGGTTGCAATCCAATCGCACAGCCAGGGCGCGCACTTGTATCGGCAGACAATTCTATCTAGTACAGTGTCATATATAAGAGAGCAAGACTCGTGTTGTCGGATAAAGCTGCGCTCACAAATCTATCAGCTGATTTGTCGCGCTCGCCAAATAATCTCACCTCATCGTCGTCCTGCGCACGTGAACAGCGCGCCTTCGCGCATGAAGTGGTGATTGTTTGTCACGGTCTGCGCATGTCTGCAGTTGCGACGCGAGACGACGGCGATCATGAGATCTAGAAACGACGGCGGCGAAACAACACAGACGCGACCAGTTCGAATCCGACGAATGTTACGGTGTAAGAAGGTGTAACTTTAGTGCGGTTGTAACTGTCGATTACGTATGTAGTTGTTTGCGCTCTCGGCGCCATTCAGTAGCGTGATTGGTTTCGGTTCCTCGTTCGCGAGTTGGCTGGCTGCGTGCCATCGATTTGTTATTCAGTGAAGGGGATACGAAGTGCTAGTTTGGCTAGATATTGCCTGTGAGTGTGGTCAATACAAGTGCGCCCGCCTTGCTTTATGTATGTAGACTGCTTAGTGCGGCTCTAGGCAACGGGTAAAGCGGGTAGGGGATAAAAGGGTTAAAAAATTTGAGTGCATACTTGCGCAATCTAGGAAATTCGGCGCAAACAGTGCTGGAGACTGCTTAGTGCGCTTAAGAAAATAGTAATACCTGATATGACACAACTCTAGACTAATAACTGATTCTCTTCCGCTAAGAATTCGCAATTTGCCGTTTGACCAAGTTGTTAAACCTTCCGTTATGAAATAGTAAGGAGCAAGGGCGGCGTTAGGGCAGGCGAGTCTGCTATAGGCGGAGGCAGTCCAGACGGCTGCCGTTTGGCCGGTCAGCCTCACAGCTGTGGCCTGCGCAGGTACCTGCCTTGCGCAAGACGAGTGTGTCGAGAAAGCCAACGCCTTCCAGCCTTTTTTCTCGGCGATGACGCGCGGAGCAAAACGCCTTCCAATCGCCTGAGTGCAGCAGCACCTGGTGAGAAGATGGGCGGAAGGAGTCTGCCGGCGCCCAGCAGCGTGCTGGCGCTGCTCTCGTGCGCGGCGACCAGTCTGGTGACGACCGGCAGCGTGTGCACTCTCGGGGTCTATTATGACGAGATCAGAAGCTCCATGGAAGTCTCCCACTTCGCCACCTCCTTCATCTTCTCACTTGCGCAGACCATGCTGCAGGTGGCTGGTGAGCGCCCTTTCAACTTACAATAGCATAAATGACACTGTTACACCAATTCTAATGTACGATGTATTCAATTCAAAGGCTTGCTCACCGGTCCACTACTAAAAATCACCGACGAACGAACCGTCGTGATTCTTGGTGGCTTGCTCTCCGCCACCGGGCTGTTCATGGCCTGGCTGGCGAGGTACTACGCCGAAGTGGTGGTCTGCATCGGCGTTCTTCACGGCAAGCTACAACGCTTTAATTTTGACGCAGAGCCTTTCGAATTCAACAAAACTACCTCCAGGTTTGGGCCAAGGTCTGGCCTTCGTGACCGGCTACATCGCGGCCGGCTTCGTCTTCGACGTCCGCTACCACCACATGTCGCTGTCGATCTCGAACAGCGGCGGCGGCGTCGGCATGTTCCTCTTCCCGCTCGTCTTCGAGACGTTGATCGGAAGCTACCGCTGGCGCGGCTCCCTGCTCATCGTCAGCGGCGTCGCCCTCCAACTGGTCGTCTTCGGCATGCTCATGAACACCCGGCAGATGAGGAGCAACAAGCGCGACATGAGAAGGGAGGCGGAGGGCGCAGCGAAGAAGAACGCCTGCGACCGAGCCTGCGCCTTCAGCCTGGCCCTCTGGAAGCGCGTCCCCTTCTACATCCTCCTCTGCAACACGTTCAGCTACGCCTTCGGCTACTCCATCGTCTTCACCTTCCTCTACCCCCACCTCATTCTGCAGGGAGTGTCCAAGAGGGGCGCTGCGCTGGTCTTCTCGGGCTACGGCGTCGCCTCGCTGCTGGGAAGGATCGCGGCGACCGCCTTCGACAATCGAAGGCTACTCAAGAGGTTATACAACGATTCCAAGCATCGACTTCGTTGCGCAAACTTCGTTGCTCCGATGACTTCAGGTGGATCGCTTTTGGGGTGGCTCACTTTCTCTTGGGCTGCGGCATCTTTCTGCTGGCAAGCCTACCCAGCAGTTCCAAAGCTGTCCACGCTTTGCCGGCCGTCGTGGTAATGGGTCTGAGCAACGGGTTGCAAGACACTCTACTGATCTGCGTCTCTTTGGACGTTCTCGGGCCGAATCTTTTGTCGGACGCCTTCAGCCTTCTCGTCGCCAGCTGGGGTGTCGGCTCCCTCTTCGGTGCCACCATCGGCGGTGAGACGTGGCAAAATACGAATTATTGTAAACAAGTAAAATTGCGGTTAAATGTAGTGAAGTATACGCTCAATTAATTCTGTCATTATACAAATTTTATAATCATATTTCACAAGGTCAAACTAAATAAATAAACCTAGTCCTGATTCAGTTTTAAATAAATTAAGATGGTTAAATTGTAAAATCAATGAAGTTGGGCAATTCAATCAGATTAAACTAAAATTAAATTAAATTGCTAAATCAAATGGTCACCTACGGCAATTATTAAATTAGTCAATTAATTACCTGAGTGGTTAAATTGATAAATTAAATTAATCTACTGGGTTGAAATGTTGAACTAAATTAAATTAGGTAATATGATACTCGAGTTGATTCCAGGCCTGATCCGCGACCAGTTCACAACCTACGCTGCGCCAATCGTGGTCGCCGGCATCTTCAACACGTGCGCGGCTCTGGTGATCGTCCCGCTTCGCTGGTTCAACAAATACAGCACCACAGTGGACGCCGGCCGCCTTCTGGCCTTCGGACCAGGCGCCGAGAGAAAGTGGAAGTCGGCCCCCATTAGGGTACCGGCCGGATCGCTTCTCGAACTGGAGATGCACCACTTCTCGCCTTCGCTGAGGAGTATTGGATGATGATTGTGCGCGATTCACTATGTGCCGAGAATGTCGATTCGATTAATTGATCACAAGTTGTTATACAGGTACATATTTATATCGAGTGTGATAGCAGGGTGCATAGATGTGCTGATCAGGCTTGCCACTCTTCTCGCGCGCGTCGTCGGCGTAATATTATCCGATTATCGCGAAAAGGCTAGAATGTAGCCTGTCACAGAGAGAGCCTGGCTGCTCATAAAAGCAGCTGCTCACGGGGAGAGCACGTCACAAGAATATAGCGCGCCACAGCGAGAATGTCTGTGAGACCATAATGACGCCGCCGTGCGGCGTGAGACGTAGTTATTTTCGGGGGTAGGGGAGGAGAACAATTGGGTGCGTTTCGGTTGTGGTGCGTGCTGCGGATATGGGTAGGTCTAAACAAAGCTGTAGGTGTTTTCGTAGAATTTGTGGCAGGAGGGCTATGTGGCAGCCTTCACGGGAGGCCGATGGAAGCAAAAAGGAGACGTCAAAAAAGGAATGGCTGGGACGGTGTCTCGCCGGACGGCGTTGCGGCGTCAGTCTATGTGTTCTTCCCCCGGAAAGCTGCACGGACGGAAAGAAGACCGAAATCTCCTTTGACGTTGGTGGGAAGTGTTTTGTGGACAACGGCGGAAATAAATTCAACGACGTACCATGGAAGGATCAATGAGCACGAGGTGGGAGTGGTTACACAGAATGCGTTTATAGCAAGCAAGATGATGTAACGCTTGATCCATCACATTTTTCCGGGGAACTTTTAGGATTCACGGAACCGGACGGCGATACGGGAAACGTCTACTGGCTGCGCTGGGAGCCGTGGCTTCTCTGGTTACTCTGGTCATGTTCCTCTACTGGTTGGTCGGCAGTGGCGCCAGTGATGGGGAAGAAGGACTTCGATCGGCGGGTCCATCGATGGGCATCAACGACGGTGGACACGGGGACAAGCCGAACTGCTCGATGTTGGACAACTAAGGTTCCCACGTCCTACTGATAGGCGATTGAGGTACTGCAGGATCCGTTGGTGTTGAAATGTACCCGGTTGTCGAGATGTTGAATGCGGAGTGTGCGAAGTGATGAGAATTTGACAGCTGCGATAACCGACACCTGCGAAGTTACTCACAAAGAAACAGAGGTTTTCGGGGGAAAACATCTCGGCGGCACTGTATGTAGTTGTACGAATGCGTCACTGAGTACTGTGGGGTAGTGGGCACGGTAAGATAGTGTACGTCCTCTAGACTGATGGCTGTCACAGGCCCTGTCGCTGCATTTCGTCATGGTAGGGTTTCCAGCAGTTTTTGCAGATGGGTTTTCCGCAAGCGGTGCACGCCATGGTAGTGCGGTGTGGGCCGTTCACCTCCGGCACGACGACCAGTTTGTTGGCGCAAAGCTGCTGCGCGGCCTTTCGGTTGGGCAGCTCCGATGCCTTGCACTGCCGGTGGGTCGTTGGAGTCGGCTGGTCGGGGAGGTTTCTTCCCTGGAAGAAAACAGCCTGCATGAATGCGCTGCTTGTTTGTGTAATTGTGAGGTTAGTACCGCTTTCTGCAGTATATGGGCAGTCAGCTGTTCGTACAGCGCCCACTTGTAGTCCGTGACGCTCGTTCTCTTGGATGGGTCATCGAAAGGGTATTCGGGGTTTTGCAGATGCCTCAAAATGTGCAGAGAATTGTTGAGGCTGTAGCCCATAAGGATGTCAAAAAATTTCTTGATCCAAGTCCTCTGCCTCCCTTGGCGATGGTGCGAAGTGGCAACGGCGTTTCTGAAAAGAGTCGTGCCCTTGTTGGTGTGGCGCGGTGTTGTGTGGGGAAATGTTTTCTCCCGAAAAAAGTGGCGCGAAAACGTGTGGCGCTGCACGGCGTACAAGAATATTCCCCCGAAAACTACAGTCACCGTGGTGTTGCTCGTCTGGATATTGCTACAATAATTGAGCAGGCGGAACGCGACTCACAGGTTGTCGACACCGCCCATTGTTCCATTGTAGATGACAACGATTATGGGCCGCCTGATCCGGCGCTTGACCCAGGTGTGTGTGTCGTCCTTCCGCTTGACCTTCACCCAGCGGCTCACAGACGCAATCTGGGCGACGAATTCGGGGGAAAAAAGTTGTCCGAAAGGAAAGAATCGAGACAACGTGACGATGCTGTGGTACCGCGGTCAGATCAATGGGGGCGGAGCTGACGACAGCGAAATGCTTGCTGTCTTTCCAAACGGCCAGGGTGAGATTTCCCATATTCGACCAACAAAAGGAATACTGACCCCGCTCGTAGGGGTTTCCCTGGAAGAAATATGAAGTGTTGGTTACTGCTGGTTGCACTGAAAGGGAAACGTTACTCACGTCATCTCCTGTTTTGGACATGAATTCCGTTGGCATGAATGCCCGCCATTCTCTGCATGTGGCGAAGACATATGTGCGCTGGTGGGAGAGGTTGTAGATCAGGGGTATGTCACAGTACAAGTTGTCGAAGGTGACCTGAAGGAAGAAAGAAAGTTTCGTATACCTCAGAATGGCATGGGCGCGTGAATGTTAGACCAACTGAGGTGACAACCACCAACCACCCGGTTTTGCCCGAGAAGACTGTGGCCGCCGGGAAGCTCGTTCTGCTCGAGCAGTTCCATGACTACGGCATTTAGCCGTCCTTTGGCCTCCTTGTGGTATTTTTTCAGGACGTGTTGTTTCATGGAGTAGAGGAGGTAGCCATGGGTTGTCGTCAAATTGTAGAAATTTATTCCGCATTTGGCTGGCTTGTGTGGGTTCTTGATTTTGGATATTAGTTTTCCCATGAATCTGAACAAAGATTCGTCGATACTGACGAATTGGCCGGGATCCAGGAGTTCTTGCGCGGTTTTGCAGAAGGCGTGGAGCGCGGGTAGTATCTTGTAGGAGGGATCATAGTTGGCGCTCCGCTTTCTGCACTTCCCCGTTCTGCGCGACTCGACTGGATCGTAGAACGACGAGGCTTTGTTGATGTCCTTGTAGCGGTCTTTCGAAAGCACTGTGGCTAGAGGAGCCTGCAAAGCGTGAACTTCTTCAAAGACCTAACAAGCACCCAAGCAGACACAGGTCATTCTGACCAGGATTTCCTTTTTCGTCCAGTGAAACTCAACGTCGCTGACGTTGATGAGCTGAATTCGCAGCTTCATCGCCCAGAAGGCGAGCTCTTCTACTTCCGTTACGTCCTTCCACCGTTTTACAACCACCCGCCCTTTTGTGTTCGTGTGCTGCCTCCAAAGTGGTAGCACTTCTCTGAGTGTCTTCAGCCAAATGGTCAACTCCAATGGCAGGGGGCCGACAAAGCTCTCCAGTAGAGCTGCAAGACAGTGTGAATGGTTTGAAGCGGCGGCGTAGTTTTACGGGAGAAGAAACAACAGCATGACGAACTCGGTCTGTCGTTCGTCCCGAACGGGTCTTCCGCATCGTCGTCTTCGCCGCCTCTGGGCTCTGAATCCGTGTTGTTGTGATTACCGCCCGGAGCCGCCATTGACGATGTCGGGCCTGCGTCCGGCCGTCGCTCATCGGTCGGCGAAGCTGCGCCTTCGTTGGAAGGTCCAGCGGTTGGCGCTGTGGGGGAGGGTGCGTCCAACCTTGGTTTTTTGGCGGGCGGAGGGCCATTCTCGCGCACCGTTCGCTTCACACGCTGGAATGGCACCTTTTTCGCCAAGTTGCGGGGTTTGTTGTCCGTCCAGGCAAACTCTTCAGGCAGAGACACCCAGCCGTCGACGTGCGCACGATTCGCCTTTTCCGCATCGCTTAGATTCGTCGTAACGTGCTGGGGGGGGACGGGACAGTAGTAGTCGGAACCGTAGGCAGAGCGAATCGTCCGCGGGCGGCGTAGAGTCTTCCACGCCGCCTCTCGCGCTTTGAGGCTCGCCGCCAGAGGTCGCTCTTCGGGGGGATTTGAATCGCTGCCGTCGGACGCGTAGTCGTCTTCTTCGTATTCTTCTTCTTCACTACTGGATGCCGTTCTTTCTTCCTCCTCCGCATCACTTTCGACGTCGGAGTCGCCTTCCCACTCCGTTTCTGACTCCGAACTGCAGCCGACGCTGCGCTCTTCGTCGGCCGAACACGTAGCGCCGTCGTCGCCGTCCATTTTATCCGGGCGTAAAAATACGACTTAACGGAGCGCCTGGTTGTGGGGCAGCTGTCAGTAGGGAGAAAGGACGTGAGGGATTAGCCGTCGACACGGTGTTGTACAAGGGTCTCTGACAAGTCATTACGACAAAAACAGTTTACTTTCGGTTTCGTATGCGTGTGCGCACAACGATGACAAACGAAGAAGATACTGTTTTCGGGCGAAAAAAATGAACAGCAGCTTTGGGCGTGCGGAACGGTCACGCAACTTCATTACTCGTCTTCGAAGCTTTCGCCTCCCGCCTCATCGTCAACACTCTCCCTGTCTTCGTCACCTTCTTCCTTCTTGTCGTCGCCGCTCAGCTTCTCGTCGTCGTCGTCGTCTCCGTCTTCGTTGTCGTCCGACGAGTCCGACTCGGCCAGTGGGTTGCGTCGTGCCGCTGGCTTGACGAAGTTGAACCGTTGGGCGATGCGGTCGCACTGATGATGACGTAACACGTTGATTGTCTACTCATACAATTCGTCCCAACAACCGCACTCACCCTCGTCTTATGGTCAGCGTAGACGAGTCCGAAGGTTTTGAATGCGTCTTGCGCGTAGCGGTCGCCCTCGCCGATGATCCATTCGGCGATCCAATCCACCGTGACCAACGTCTTCTGTCGCTGTGTCAACTGCAACACATAAATGGCCATTTCATGTCGCAACGCTCTGCGGTATACATGATCCCACCGTCGAGGGAGGTTGGCGCGCCAACTTCGTGGGAGACTCGTCTGCTGCGTCAGCCTCAGGCGACTGCGCTTTGCGGATACGGTCTGCAGCGAAGCGAGACTGAGGCGCTGTGGGAGCAGGGCGCGTCTTTTCGGGGAACAAGTCCACCGGTTTCCCTCCTGCCTCTGCGACCTTGGCGGCCGACGCTTCGTCGTGACTGGCACTCTTTCGTCGCTCCAGCTCCTCTTCCCTCAGCTGCTGGCGGAAGAGCGCCTCTTGTTGCTTCTGCTCCATGTATTTGCGCAGCTCTTCGTTCTTCCTTAGTTGCTTCTCTGTCAGCTTCGGCTCGGTCGTCTTCGACGTGTTCCGCTTCGCAGCCCTCACTTCCCGCGAAGAAGACGGCGTCTGCGCAGCCTCCTTGGCCGGGCCACCGCCACTGCCTTCGCCTCTTTTCTCTTGCTTTGCATTACTTTTCTTGTTTGGCGCCTTCGTGTTTTGTTTTTCCAGTCGTTGTTGTTCCTTCTTCATTTTTCGGGAGAACTTCACTCCAGCGGACGCAGCGTTGGCGGCTTTTCCGCTCCTTCCGCCCCGGCCTCCGCTCGCGCTCCCACGGGACTTTGTCTTGGTCTGCTTGGTGTTGTCGCCGCTGCTTCCTGGCAGCATGCCCAGCGTGAAGATGTCCTGTTGGCTGGAGGAGTCGTCAGGCACCTTGCGCCCAGCGACGTCAGCGCTGCAGGGGGAGTCTTCAGCTTCCACCTGGTATGCGAGCGACCCGGGACCCGGCTCCACCACTTCCGCAGCGGGAACCACCTCTGCGCGGGAGGACGCAGCGCGTCTCGGCCTTTTCGGGGGAATAGCGGTCGTTTCCTTTTCTGTGGGTGGTCTCTTCGGCGCCTTTGCCGTGACCGTAACCGCGGCTGCATCCTTCGCCTTCTGCGCGACTTTGGCTTTGTACACAACGTGCGCTCGTCGCCACGCCTTGACGCGCTCGCAGATAATTTCGCTGGTCGGCGGGCCTGCCAAGTTTACGGGCGGTGTGGGGTGTTTTGTACGTTTTACGGGAGAAGAATGGCATTCATCATCACATCACACATGGAACGTACCGATGAACAGAGCGCGAACTTCACTGTCGTCGAAGCGGCCCTCGTCGTACAGGCCCGCGTCCTCCGTTGAGATTGCGAGCATGGCCCGCCACAGGACACTGGGCTGTTCTTCTACGAAGTCCTCCAAGGACAGATTGTCCGTGCCGCGCTTGAACCGCGAGGACACTACAAGGGTTTACAGTGACGTTAGCGTGTGCTCCGCACACGCGTTTGCTGTGCCACGGACATACAAGTCCAATCGAGCAGCTGGTCTTTGCCGAATTCTGTCTGCAACTGGCGGATGAGATCGTACGCGACGTGAACGCCCCCCGTGACGCGAGCGTTAGCGACCGCGATGTAGTCCGCGTGCGTGGTCTCCGTTCGCCCTCGTCCGTATCCCAGCGTCTTGCGGACCTGCACAGGTGCGGCACACCACTACGTATGACCACATCTCCGTTGTGGGACCACTACAGACTGACCCTCTTGGCGGCCTCGTAGCTGACGTACACCTTCCACCACTTGTCGTTCGCCATTTCGCGCCAATCGAATTCAACTTTCGGTTGCCCTCCTTTGTTCTTGACGAACTTGTACTTCGGCAACCGCTCCAGTAGCTTCGGCTTTTCCGTTTCCAGGTCTGGGCGCGTGGCGAAGGAATCCTGCTCAAGCTGCGAGTCGACGAGTGGCACTGACCAGCCTGCAAACATTTTCGCGTCGGCCTGTTTGTGGTAAAAGTAACTTCAATCAGTCCCTTCGCATTCATACCTGGCTGCCACACTCTGGCAAGGTTTTTGCGCAAAGCCGCCCGCAGTGCGTTCGCGCTCTTGGGGTTGGGTAGGGTGGGGGGAATCCCCAGCTGCTCCATGGTCGCGACGACACCTGCAGTTTTACGGGCGTAAAAGCGCAAAACCACGTTCAGTGCGCAGGAAAGGGCATGCTTACGCTTCAGCATGTTGGCGTTCTTCTGTATATCTGACTCCTGCGCTGCGACCTTTCACTCCAGCTTGTCAACGGCGCTGCGGAGACTGACGTTGACTTCGCCGTCTTCCGCGCCATCCTCACCGTCTCCGCGCTTCTTGGGCATCTTTTTTCGGGGGAACTATCGCAGCGCTGTTGTGCAAAGGTGTTCGTCTCGCCTTAACGCACCGTGCACCACTTTTATGACTGTCACAGTACTTCGCGAATGGTCGCTGCCTCACATTCCGTTACGCACTTCTCCGCATGGAGTCTCCTGTGACGTAGTGATCTTTTACTTCGAGAGCACACAGGGCAACAAAACTGCGATTCTCAACTGCACCTCCACACTGGCCGATTCAGCGCACTGACTCGCGGAACACACACAGCACATAACAAACAAAGGGCTTTCAACGGGAATCGACAACACAGGCGCTTCATGTACTTCGACACGGTAGCAATGCGACGTTGAGATGAGAAGCAAGAGAAGTGAGAATGTCTTACGCACGCGCGATTGAGCATGACACTTGAGCGACGCGTGAGGCACGCAGTGATTAACCTATCCCAGGTTGAAGAACGCATCTCCGAACACGGCGTTGGTCATTTGCGCAGGGTTTGGCGCGCACGAATTGGTGCACGGTTTCACTGGACAACCATTAGCGCCCGGCTGCTGCGGCGGCCGCGCGGTGTCGCCGTTGCCGAGCGTTGGAGCAGACGACTGTTCTTCTCCCGAAGTGTGCGGTGGCGACCTCTGGAACACCCAGTCCGGCACAAACAGCCTCTCCTTCCCCTTCTTGTATGCGTCGTACGCCGCGGCTCCGTGGTGGCGCAGCATGTGGTCACGCAGACCTGACTGGTGCTTGTAAACCTTCTCACACTTCGCCTCGGGGCACATTTTGCTCTGCAAGAGGGACAGTTACAGCAGTCGCGCTTTTACCCCCGAAGAAAAGTTTGGCCGGCTAACGACCCACCGGAGGGCGGTGACCGCGCTCGTGATGGCGCATGTTGGACGCCGTCTTGAAGGTCTTCCCGCAGTTCGGCCACCCGCACGTGTGGCGCCTCTCCGGCCGATGGGTCAACGCATGCTCGTTCAGATGGTGGCGGCGCAGAAACACCTTCTGGCAGACCTGCGCAAAGGCCGTGTTGGTCCACACATGCAAAGGCAGTGGACGTCGACACATGCACTAACGTACGGCGCATTGGTTGTGTTCGTTCACTGCCGTTTGCTCGCAGACGATGTAGATCTCCTGCGATGTGAAATTGGCATAGAAGATGTCCCCCCACGGCTGTTGGGGAACGGTAGGCGGCACAGAGTGCGGCGGATCGTCTGGAACTTGCTCTGGACCGCAACCACCGTCGTCGAACAGTCCTCGGCACGCCTCGGCCAAGATGTCGCGCTGCTCCACTTCGAGGGCGGGAGGGGCGCCGTCGGACTCCGCGGTGGCCATTGCAGATGGCCACTTTATTCTGGGGAAAAGACGCCGAGCCGGCCGTTGAGCTGTGGGGCGAAAGGACCGGATTAACCACACGTCCCACTGTCCTCAATGGGACCACATACAAAAGGACCGCCAAACGTCGCACACAAGCGAAGTGCACTTTCGCTGTGGACTACGGACGTGGAAACCACAGGACACATGCCTGCGACACCAAACCTGTCGCGCCCTGTTTACTTCGGGGGAAAAAACGCACACGGAGTGGAAAGAAGCGAAAAGCGAGAAGCGAGAACAGAGAAGCGAGGCACATTGAATCGAACAGCCGAGGGATACTCACGCCGCAAGTCACCGTGCTCCGAAGCGGTTGGCATGTAGCGCAGTGCACGGCTCCTCGTAGAACCACAGAGAAATGCCAAGCGAAATTTGCCGCAACCGAACTGTACCGTGCGAGCGTGTGTGCGGAGTGAACTTTGCAACAGTGGGAAAAGGAGAACACACAGACAGGTTGAGACAGCGAGCGTGTAATCGCGTTGAGCAACGGAGGATTTTCCGGGAGAATTGAGCGCTGCACGTCTCCAACCAACAGTTCAAGAAGGGTTCGCAACAGAAAGCGCAAGAAGCGGGAAGGGAAACAACGAAAGAAGGATGAATGCAGGAACGAAGGAATCGCGAAGCCCGATGGCGAAGCAGACAGCGTGCAGAGAATCGCGGAAAGAAGCGCAAAAGAAACGCCAGGTGGCGCATCGAGAACCAAAGCGAGACGGAAAGAGAGAAGCGGGTCGCGACGAAAAAAAATTCCCCCGAAGTCATGGAAAGAACTTCACTAGTCGTCTTCTTCGGCGTCGCTCATTTCCTCGATGATGGGTAGCGTCGTCAGCACGTAGCGTTGCAGATCCACCCATCGGTGCGGGCGACACCGGAAACGGCGCAGCCGGTTGTTGTGGTTGCTGGCCGCGGAAGAGATGGCGTTCTGCACGTAGCGGAGGGCCTCGTAGAAGGCGGTGAAGACGATCTTCTGCGAACGCATAAGGTGCGCGTACCGCCTGTGTTGCTGCAGGAGCATCGAGGAACAAACGCACCGGTCCGACGGCCGTGAGCACTTTGCGCATCTGCAGCTTGTCGTAGACGGCGCTGGCCACCGAGCGCATGACGGAGATGTTGGTGAGCTTGTCCACGAAGTCTTCCCACTTCAGCTTGTCCAGGTCACCGGAAGCTTTGTGCACTTCCATGTTCACTGAAAAATGTAAGCCAAGCTACAACCTTAGGAAGAGCAAACAGACGATTCAGCTCACCCTTTTCGGGGAAAAGGATGGCCCCTCTGGCCTTCTCGCGCAACTGCGTCCAACAGACGTTGACCATGATGCGGACGGCCTTCTTGGCCACCAGCAGTGCGTAGTCGGGCGGCGTGTCAGGGCCCAGCCTATGTCAAGAAAACGTTCGGCGTATATGACCACTTGCGCGCAGCGCAAGTGCACGGACCTCAACACATCCGTTGCAGCGTCAGCACCCAGCTCTTGTGCCTTCGTGTCAAGCAACTCCTTGTCGATGTAAACGGGAGTGCCGTCCATGTGGAAGTTGGCCATCTGCAAGGGCCGCTAACCTCCACACCGGTGCACTCGCAGCCACACCGCTCACCTGAGTGTACGTCGACCCTTTTGACCGCTGCGAGGCAGTGGTACTGTAGCGGAAGACGTATAGGTAGCAGCCCGTTGAATTGCGCACGATAAAGGGGACGGGGACGGGCAATTTCTGAATAGCAAGAGAGACTAAACTGAAGGCGTGTGAAAGGAGACATTCGGCACCCACAGCGAGAGTGACATCGTCCGCAGTCTTCTTTTTTTTCTTGTCCACGTCGCCCTTCTTCTTCTCCCCCGCCGCTTGTTTCGTCAGGGTGGGAACCTGTCAAGCGCGTATGGAACCCACATGTGCGGTAGCCCAACAGTGGAAAAAAACGAGTGGTACAACCTCCGAGGAGCGCGACTGGCCAGCTTTAATGGTACTGCTCACGGCGGCGAAACCGACGGCTTTGCCGAGTTTCTTGCCAGTGACGGTGCGGTCGTCGGGGACACCCTGGTCGGAAAACTTTCCCGGAATAGAGCCGTTTTTTTCCCCCGAAGGCGGCAGCCCAGCGCCGTGGTTCCACGAAGTGTTGTCGGGAAATGTCGCCGGGTTTTCCCCCGAAGAAGGAGGCCCGGCCAATGGGTTCCACTGGGGACCCCACTGCGGAAGGGGCTGCCCACCGTAGTAGTTCTGCAAGCAGTGGAAACAGTGGTTTCGAACGGGCGATCCACGCACAAAGAAACAGTACAACCGCTTCCGCGTCCGGGAAGTTGTGGTAGTACGACTGCTGTGACAGGTGCGATCCGCAACCGCCGCCAATCGAAGGGGACATCACGGCTCCGTGGTTATTGCCGTGCAGAGAAGGGGACGCGAAGGAGGTCATCCCCCCAAAGAAGGCCTGCTCCTGGTTGTACGCGACCCGACCCATCGGCGCGAATGAGTGTCCCACAGGAGCCTGCGAAGACCACTGGTGGAAGGGAACAGCGGACCCCACGAGGCTGCTCTCCGCCTGCCGGTCTGACAATTGCGGAAGTGGGGCGGGCGAACACACAGCGCCGTGCGACAGCATTGGGGACGGGCGCTGAGAGGCCATGTGACGAAGCGCCGGGGGAGGGCCGGTCGAGGCGTGGTGAGAAGGGGCAGACGAAGGACCGCTCTCTTCGCCCGAAGAAGACTTGGGCGGCACACCGAGAGAATTGGTGATCGCATTCTGCCCATAGCCCATCTGACCGCGGTCGATGCCTTAAATAATGTGCGCACGTATTCTTAACCGTGCCCACTGTGACATACAGGTTTCCAACTACCCCCAAAAGGGAACCTCCAAAATCTCCAATGACGATAGTGTGGTCCACCGCCGATAGCGCATCTCCCGCGCCACCACTCTGGGCACCACTCTTCGGCAGCAGCGGTTCCGCGGTGGCAGGCGGATCATTGGTGTTGGCTGCTTCCTGCTGGTGGGGCGCAACAGCGGAAGCGGCAGACGCTTCAGGCACGGCTTGAGGAGCAGGCAGCGTCGACACGACGTCGGAGTGCGCAACGGGTGCAGTCGGCAGTGGCTGCCTCGCAGAAGTGCGTCCTTCCATGATGTCCGCTATGGCCCGCAGCTGATCCGCGGAAAGCTGAACGACGGCCAACGGAACATGTGCGCCGAGAACTCGCGCGCCAATACTTACCCGAGAAGATCGTTTTTTCCCCCAAACTACTAACTGCACACCTTCGTCACGACGTCGGCGATTGACGGATCCACTTCACCAGCGACGTGACCCGCCGCGGAAGCCACGGGGAGCGCTTCTTGAGGACGCGCCACGGGAGTGGACTTAGCTGCGTCATCCATGAGGGGCCCAAGAATTCGCCTGGAGAAACTCCGCTGCTTACACCCGTCTTCAGCACCGGCCGCCATTGAACCACCCTCAAAGGCCAGAGTGGTGTCCTTCGAAATGACCGACACGTTGGGCGACGAGTTCAACGAACTTCTAAATGGAGGCTTCGACACACGTGAACAAAAAACCGGCGATTGGATAAGTCATAACAACTGACCCAGTGGGGGTGCTGTTCCTGGTGCTGTTCCAACGCGAGTCCAGTTCACCGTCGACTGCAGAGGCGCTGGTCTCCATGCGTTCGGAGACGTCGAGAAAGCTGTCCCCCCGATAGCTGTAGTTCCCAAAGATTGCGTCGCGCACCCTCGTTCTGAACAACGCCACACAGTACGTCCACAAATAATGCGATCAGGCATCCAAAGGGATTGAAGGTTGTTACGCACTGCTTAGCAGGCGTGGAACATGTTCTTCCTGCCAGGCCACGGCCGACGCCCGACGCGTCGGCGGCGGCTGGAGCCTGCCGGTGCCCACTGGTGTTGTGTCGTTGCGAAGTTGAGGGGCCTTGTCGTCCGCCTCCACCGGCCTGGCCGCCGCCTGATGGCCTGAAGGGCCCCCTTTTCTTCGGGGGAAGACGTCCGCGCCTGCCCCCCTGTCCACCGCCGTCGTCGTCGTCCCCGTCCGAGTCGTCTCCTCCGAGTCGAATCTCGTTGAAATCGAGACCTGTAGTAAGTACAGCTTCTCTCTCCCGCCACCTCCCTTTTTACTTGGAAAATAGGAGTGCGCTTCCCGCAACGAACCGCTCATTTCCAGCCAGACCAGCAGCCTCTCGACCTTCGTCAGTAGGCGCTCCAATCGCGCTAGGTCGGCCTTGCGCTTGTCACGGAACTCTTCCAAATTCGTGGTGACTGTTGCCAAAAGATCAGCGTTGTCCCTGGCCATCAGGCGCGCCACCGTCAGCACGACGTCGGGCACGTCAGGGAAGTTCTCTTTGACGTATGCGTCGTCGTCCAACAGCGAGGCAACATCCGGCAAGTCCAACCTGGGCAAATAGATATGGTTTCCCCCCGAAAATGTGTAGCCGGCTTCCCCGCGGAAAACATTGTACCAACTCGACACACTCACGAGACTTTGTAGTTGCGCAGCTTCCTCTCGTCTAGCCAATTCGTCCGGCTTTTCCCCTTTTCTTTCTGTCCCTCTTCACCGCCTGCAGTCGAACCCTTCTTCTTTTTCTTCGCACCCTTCTTGACCTCCACTTTGCGCGATTTCTTCGGGGGAGAACGGGTCTTGCTTGACGAACCGCCGTTGCCCGGACTACCCGCTTCGCCATCGTTGTCGTGCTCGCCGCCCTCGTCGTCCTGACCTGAGCGATTGGCCGCGTTATCGTGGGGACCAGACGACCTACCCGACATGCAAGCCAGAGTTTAGTGACGCCGGCGCATGGATAAACACAAAGTCGCGCACACCACCTTCGCTTCCTCTTATCGCGCAGTGTGGCAGCGTGGCGCCCAGCGATCCGCTCGGCTTCCCACCTCCTCCTCAACCGTTTGATGAGGTCGATGGGAGAGACAAAGTGAGGATTGGTCTTGATCTCCTCGTAAATGTCGGCGGCGAACCTGCATTTATTCCCCCGAAATTACAAAGCCACTGTAACATTGTTCCCCCAAACATCAACAAACAGCCTACCCTTCTTCGCAAAGTCGCTCCACTCCACGGACGTTGTAGAAGGGCAGCAGAAAGTTCGACTGTCCATCATCGTAGTTGGAGTATACGGGACGGCACAGCAGTTGCTGTCGTTGGGGATCCACGAAGGTGACTTTCAGTCTCCGGCCACCGGTGTCCGTCACGATGTCGTCTAGGACATTGGAGGTGGCGAGGTAGCTGCACAGGCGACTCTGCCAGCCCTCCACGCGCTTGGTCGACGCTTTCTTCGCGCGATTTTCGGAGTTGTCGTCGGAGTCAACGTCCTCTCTGGTCGGGGGAAGTTCGTCCATGGGGCGCAACTGCTCCATGCGGAACAGTTTCTGAAATGGTGACCCAATTTGACTAATGAAAACTTGGTTCGCCAACGAGATTTCACAACGTGACCTTTTCGTAAGCGAACTTGTTCTTCCCCGTAAAACTCAGCGCCGCGTATTTCACGGCTTCCCCACTTCGGTTCTTCCCGTCGAAGATCTGCTTCACTTGACCGCTCCACAGGATGCCGGCGCCAGCAAAATCGATCCTGCGTCCGCGCGCCTCCACGGTTATGGTCTTGGTAGCCAGGTCGCACACCCGCACCTTCTGGCCCACTTTGATGGTGTAGTCGCCCAAGACCTTTTTGTGGTCCTTCTCCAAGAGCTGCGACAAAATGGACATAATGACATAGTACGTTGCACAACTCGCACTGAATTACCGCACAAGTCTAACCTTCAGACACTGTTCCAGTCGCTCAGTGTGAGGCTCCGCCGTGAGGTCGTCCAGTCGTACGGTTTTCTTGCTCTTGGACTTGGACGAATCTTTCGGGGGAAGAATGGTCGGTCGGAACGGCTTCATGGCGTTCCTTCTGATCAAGGTCGGGATGACCTGTCCGTCACCATTGCCGTCTTCGCCACCAGTCGTACCGTCTCCACTCGGCGCTGAAAGCCACACCGACCTCCTGCACTTTAGCAATGTGCATGCACACATGTGTTTGACTGTAGAAAACCACTCCCCGAGAAAACACAGTGTGTTTTCTTCTCCCGAAAAACCCACACACACCCGGTTGAAACCCTCGCCACGCACTTCTCTCTATGCAGTACGTCTTTTACTACGCACCACGGTCAATCGAGACCAACAAAGCCTTACACACCTGTGTCCCTTGCGCCCGGTCTATCTATCACGGGCGTTCCGCCGTCCGACTGCACCACCTCTTCTTCTCCAGCCGTCTGCCCACCCTCACACCCTTCGCCAGAATGGCTTTTCACCGCCTCCGTTGATTCCGAAGAAGCGCTGCGCTCCCCCTCAGCCGCCACCCCTTCGTCGCCTTAATGCCACTCGTTATAGTACACCTCACCACGACAGCACAAGTTTTTTTCTTCCGAAGACACCTTTTCCGCCGGCAGTTTCCTTATTTCCTTTACAGACCTCCCCCATTTCCACTGAAGCCGTCTCGCTTGGTACCGCAGCCGCCTCGCTTGACTCCCCCACTTCGCCTCCGTTGTCTGCCATCCCTCCCGAAATGCCTCTCTTCGAACTATACAGTTGAACAGTTCAAATTTTCCTCCAAATTCTAACAAAAATTCAAACGCCCACCCTCTGCTATGCACTTACATGGTTTACCTTCTCAGCGCACACTACTGAAACCGTTACGACCGTACCAAGCGTGACGTCTCCGTAAATTCACGTATCTCTTTTGATGCCGTCTCGCAGTGATTCTTCTCCGTAATTTATTGACCGTCTTATCTACGCTGCATGATATACATCTCCTCACAAGACGGGAATGCCTCACAGCGTCATCGTATCACTGCATACCTAGGCCTCACACGCGCTTCCATTCAACATGCGTTGTTAGACGTCAGCGCCTCACACGCCACACGCTACAGCGTATCACAGCCCGGCCCGGCAATTTCCGCGATAATCGGTTACGCAGATTGGGTTGTGTGTCGTTGTGCGTGTATCGAGGCGTCTGTGATCCTTCGACGGCCGAGATTAATTATGAATACTTGTTTGAGAGTGACAAAGTATGAGAAAACCGAGTGTTACTCAATCGTTTGGCTTCCTCAACTCGCCCCCCCCCCCCTTTACCCCCGCCAAATTCTCAAACCGCCTTCCCTTCTATATGCAGTCTCCGTACCCAAGAATCGATTCCTATGTACATCAGCCCACATGGAGGATTGCGCGGCGTCGTTTCCGTCTAGCGCCCTTTCTTATGCCTCTGCCGTTTAGCAGGCCGGCTCCATTGACATGGCGCACCATTATGCATAGGGAAGAGAAAGTAGGCATCCGCAGCGTCGACTGCGTCCCCCTCGTTTCGATTTGACTTGGTATTCACGAAAGCGATGCGATGCCAGAAAGCGGCCCCAAGTCCACACGACGACGCGCAACTACGATTCCCGCGCACATGTGGCGCTCTGAGAGGATGAGTTAGCGCCGGCGAAGCAATAGAAATGGGGACACTTTCTCCTCCGAGGCTCCTGCGCTACACCATTGCGACGCTGCTCGCCATTGCGACCCTGACGGCGGCAACTTCTGTGGGAATCGAAGAGGGCGACGACTCGACGTTAGTGCAGTTTGAATGAACTACATTTAGGGGGGGGGGGGGGCGCTTGCATATAGTGTTTACCCCGCTAGTAGATGACCTTACTCAAAGTCAAGTCTACATCCACTTAGGTACTACCTATGTATTTCCAGCTCGTTATCCAGCTCGACCGACAGTCCGTTCGACGTCTTCTTGACACCCAATACAACTGTAACTACTGAGTTGCTGCAAGGCAACCACGCAGTTGAGCCTGTAGATGAAGAACCGAAAACTGGTCAGAAGACGTCAAAACTGGACCGAAAACGCCAGAAGGCAGTACGACACGCGCTGAAGGTGAAGCGACGTCGACTGCGTCGACTGAGACAAGAGGTTCGAAGTTTGAGGGAGCTGCTGCTTGCGCTGCCACCCGCAGGAGAAACAGGTCAACAGCACGCAACCAGTGATAGAGTGCAATAACGCAAACATTAACATTCGGTTAACAACGTTAATTCTTAGTGTGGTCTTAGAAGTCGACAAGGTCGCCACAACGGCGCAGAAGCAGAACTCTGACAGCCCGAGCAAATCTCGACGTCGCTGGCAGCGCCGGATCTCTCGACAGCTGAAGAATCTCAGCAGGCGTCTGGGTCGGCTGGAACGATCTCTGAAGCGAGGCCGCCGTCGCGGCGGAAAGGACCGCGTCGGCAAAGTTCAAAGTGGGAAGCGACGTCGCTTGAGGCAGAAGAAGCGAAAGGGCAAACAGCGCAAGGGTCACCACAAGTGGCAGAGGAAGCTGAAACGGCTGGGATTGACCGTGCCACCACCAGGGCCGACTGAGGACCCAGTGAAGGTGGCAGAGGCAAAACGACGACACAAGGTTGTGTATTGATTTGTTGCGCTTCTGCCATTTCTTTATCAGTATCTTGTGAAGCAATTCCAAGATTCACTATTAGGTAGGTGTACTTACAATGTACATACCCTTACTTACCGTTGCCACACCAATGCTCCAGCAAGAGGCGCTGCTCTACTCCCTGTCAACGTCCATCAGCGGAAGAGAGGATGGAAAATGTACCTTTCACGAGAACTGCAGGCCCGGTGAGTCCATCGTTTCCGTTCAGAGTTCAGCGGGCGTATAAATGGGCGCTCAATTGATGTCTGTCAGGTTTGTGCTGCCGCCGTCGCGACGAGTCGAGCGCCAGATGCGAGTCCCACTCTGAACTCCAAGGCGCTCGCTGTGTCCACTCTTGTCAGTGCTCTTCTGGCCTGCTTTGCTTCGCTCCCACTGCAGCAATCGTGAGTCGCAATTGTACGTGGTTCCTGCTTACTACTGCGATTTATTGTAGCCCAAACTACCGAAATACCCACTTCAGAACGGCACGGCGGCTGAGAGCTTCTGCAAGGAAGCTTCCGCGAATGACGCTTTGAATGGGTCCTACTTGAACGGCAGAAGCCAAGTCTTTCCTATTGTGGCGCTATTGTGAATCTGCTAAGCATGTGATGGTGACACTGTGCAAAATTGCAGTGCGCCAATAGGTGCTGATGCAAAATGCCTTATTGTCACGGGTTCTTTCGATTTGGATTTATCATGATACAGTAAGAAGGGAAAATTATTTGTTAATATACATTTTCACGTCTTAGCTTACGATAACACTCATATTTTGAATGAGCACTGAACCCGCTGGAAAATTTCTGCTCTTCTGTTGCGTTATTCAGAATTCTATAAGAGGACGTCACTATTATTTTATTGTGCCGCCGTTGACTGAGCGCTATTCGTGTCGAATCGGCCCTGCAGTTAGAACTGTAGAGCTCGACAAGACCACGGAGAAACGAACACACCGAAGTTCCCGTAAACAACACTGTTGTTACAACAGTGACATACTTCATTGGGAAATTCAATTATTAGAAGAGATTTTAGTTAGCGATGTTCGGAAGGGTTTGTCTAGTCTGAACGGAGGTGAAAGTATGGCGCCGTCATCCGGTGGCGGCGATTCTTGGGGCGGCAGCTACTCGATGCCAGAGCAGCTGTCCGTTGACTTCCTGTTGCCGACGGGCGTTCTGGTGCCCATGACCTGCTGCCGGGAGCAGACGCTCGAGGACATCAAGGCGAAGCTCTGGAAGGAGGCCGAGAGGTTTGCATTCGATAAATATTTGAAATCGGAAGCAATACTGTCTGAATTCTCTTCTCGTCTATCCCTTGCAGCTACCCCCTCTTCTCGGAGCTGTTGAAGGTGGACAAGGCGGACTTCGTCTTCTCCACCGTCTCCCTGAGCGACGGCAGCGTGGAAGAGTTCTTCGACGAGACGCAGCCCCTCTTCCACCTCCACCTCTTCGTGCCCGTCCTCTGCCTTGTGGAACCCGAAGGGAACCGAGAAGAGAAGCGCTGGACCAACGTCATCGGTCGGTGAAATAGATGGGTAGTAGCTGCTTTCCACGAACACGTTTGAGTGGTATTCGAATTTCGAACTATCCTTGTTGGGTGAAGTTGACCGTTCGATCGTGCGACGTCTATGTGCGTGCGACTTTCCACTTCCAGAGAAGGCGATCGCGCCCGTGAAGCTCTCGGAGTTCGACTCCGCGGGAGGCGACGAGCTGCTGGCCGCCCGCTGCGCCTTCTTCCAACTGGCCGTCGACACCGTCCGCGAGAGGCGCACCCGATGCCAGAGGGGTCTGGACTGGTACCCCTTCTCCCAGGAGATTCTCAATGAAAGGGACGCCCAATTGGAGAGCAGAAGGAGGGCGAGAAGGAAGAGCAGCAGTAGTGGAGGGAAAGGACCACTGGTCGAGCTCGACGGGCCCAGAGGCCATGGGGCGGCCCATGGAGAGACGACTCCAAGGATGGGTGAGTACTACACACCTCAACACCTCGCATTGTCTTGTTTTGTACCGCCGATTCCAGCGGTGCGGTCGCGTTCAAGCGAATGTCGACTGAGGCGGGTTTGCGTTTGACGGCCCGGAAGCGCAAACTACAGTTCTCCGGTCGATTTGGTACCGACGTTGCGCTTCTCTTCCAGTGTTCGTCTCGCTGTGGATGCAGCAGGGCGGCGTCAGGAGCCCAAGAAAGGATTCCAAGTCGTGGACTAAAACCACGGTGAAGCTGGACGACGTGAACGAGTCCAAGTCTTCTTCGTGGGCGAAGACGACCGTGAAGCTGGACGTGAATAAAGCGCGCCCCTTCGACGCCGTCCAGATGGCGCTGAAGACGAAGCGCCTGCCGTCGCAGAGCGCTGAGTGTCGCTGCGACGAGTTCCTGCTGAAGATCGTCGGCAGGCAGCTCTTCCTCATAGACGACCTGCCGTTGGTGCGATTCAAGGTGAGAAGGAGAAGGCGCCGAGTAATGGCGCACAGTCGAAGTTTCAGCGCTTCCTTTCTTCAGTACATCGCCGACTGCCTGGCCCGCAAGGCGCCGCCCAACCTGATGCTGCTGCGGCGCGAGAGCGTCGCGTCTCCAGAGCTGGTCGACTGGGCAGTTTACACCCCTCAGTTCATGGCCAAGCAGCAGTCTCAAGCCAATCTCCAGAAGATGGAGCAACCGCAGGATTTAGCAGCCCACTTGGAGAAGCTGGGAGCGGGAGGAAGCAGCGACGCGCAGTCGGAGGAGCGCGGCGAGCACTACACCCTGTGGGAGGTGGAGAGCATGCTCCACGTCAGGGTCATCACCGCCTCCAACATCAACATCACCGACTTGGACAAGGTCTGAGATCGACACTGCTGCCATTTGCAATGCTAAAACTCTGTGAACGACAAGATAGTCTGAGCACACCACCCATGCTTGATCCTTCTTGTTGACTCGTCAGAGCTGACCTCATCGTTGTCACGGTCGTATTCCAAATCTCACATTGCTCGCACGCTTCAAAACATAGGGAATGATCTGACCAAAGTTTCGCCCGCTGCTACGACAGGCAGCGCAGCAGTCTTCTCTAATCGCTGCAGATGTACGTGGTGTTGGGCGTGTACCACGGGCCAGAGCAGCTGGAGGTGCTGGAGACGAAGACGGTGCAGCCCTCCAACCCTTGGTGGAACGAGGTGGTCGAGTTCAAGCTCTACGCACCCGACATTCCCAGGGACGCCCAGATCTGCTTCTCCGTCTGCTCCGTCCGGCTGCGCAAGCAGAAGGAGGTTGGTAGGAATAAGGGAGGGATGTAGTAATAATAGTGGTCTCCTGGTCAGTCCTATTAGCTCTGCGATTGGATTACGGTACTTTGTTTACTGCGTCGGCTTTGTGTCGATCCAGAA
Organism: Linhomoeus sp. GSCO2_2; assembly: GCA_030248115.1. NCBI lineage: Eukaryota > Metazoa > Nematoda > Chromadorea > Monhysterida > Linhomoeidae > Linhomoeus > Linhomoeus sp. GSCO2_2. Next base: position 19,072 of record JASAMZ010014283.1, on the reverse strand, counting down.
GAGATACTTTGAACTTGAACTTTTCACGCAAATTTGTGGGTAGTTGATGAGAGAGGGACTGGCGGCGTCTGGAAGCGTTTTGGAGCTATGATGGCCTCTTTGATCAAATGTGCGTGTTCACCACCTTTCCTTTACCACCTTCTACAGGAGCGCTGCCCTCTGGCCTGGGCCAATCTGCGCCTGATGAACCACAAGGGTCGCTTTCTGGACGAGAAGCTGAAACTCTACCTCTGGCCCTTCCCCAAGGGTTCAGAAGGCTTCCTCAACCCTCTGGGGCACAACGGTTCCAATCCCAGCAAGGATGGGCCCCTATTAGCTGTGGAGTTCGAGACCTTTGACAGGCCTGTGTACTTCCCCGACGACCGGCAGATCTCCTCCTACAACGACTTCCTGCAGAAGTGGCGCAGGAGAAAGAAGGACACCTCGGATTTGACGGAGCCCGAGGTGTGAAAGCATACTGGACATGTATGCGAATGTAACTTGAGTGGTATGTGTGTCTATTGCAGAACGTCACAACCAACGACAAAGCTATATTTGATACGGTGATGGGCAGAGGTCCATTGCACGAGTTGTCCGAAGAGGAATCCGAGTGCATGTGGAGACTGAGGTTGGTCCGTCAGCTATTGTCTCCATGGCGTGTAGCAGTATGGCACAGCGCTTCGTTCTCAAATGGCAATCACATTCTGCGAATAGCGCGATTTGAACGAGCAATCTTTTCAGAGAGTACTGCAAGGCGTTTCCCGACTCCCTGCCGCGAGTGCTCGACGCGGTCAAGTGGTACAAGCGCGAGCACGTCGCTCAGGTGCGCAGTCGCCGTTGTCGCCCAACCCCCCTTCATATTGTATGGAAACTAAAATCTTTCGACGCTTTGAAACGATCCTGGCAAGTACAAGCAGGTGCAGTAGCATTTACAGTTTTGGAGAACTGTTGTAAGTGTTACAGTTACTGTTACTTTGTTACGGTTACTGTTACTGACACAGTTACTGTGTTCCCCAACAGGCCCAATCAAAGCCAGAGCATATCTGCAGCCGACATTGCCGATTGAAGTTCAAATTTGCATGGTTGCAGATGGCATGCTGTAACCAATTTGACATGGCACCATCTTCAATCCAGGTGTACGACCTTCTGAAGCACTGGCGCGTGGTGTCCCCTGACACGGCTCTGGAGCTGCTCGACATCAAGTACGTTGACTGCTTCGTGCGCGCTTTCGCCGTCACTTGTCTGGACAAGACGCTCAGCGACGACAAGCTCACCCTCTACCTACTGCCTCTCGTTCAGGTGCATAGATGGGTTCTAACTCCCCTCCCCAGATAATTTGCGCCTGCGGTGCTGAAAAGTGGCAAATGTCGCCTACTGTGGCGCTTAAAAACAGCAAAAATGTTGCCTGTGGTGCTATATTTTTGCAATTTTTGCCAAATATATGCATTTATTGGCAGTATTGGCACTTGTTTACAAATTTTAGAGCGATTTTCTTACTGTTTGGTACTTTTGCCAAAGGGTGTTGCACCTCATAACCACTGCATCGGATGATTATAAATCGTACTAATCCTACAGTATCCCGTTTTTTGACACTTCTGAATCTCAGCCCCTTCTCTCACAACAGGTGCTGAAGTACGAGGCGTTTCTCGACTGCGACCTAGCGAAGTTCTTGCTGAGAAGGGCCCTTCTCAACCAGAGAGTGGGACACTTCCTCTTCTGGCTCCTGAGATCTGAGGTGGGATATTGATTGGATGTGTACTTTGTGTGAAATACATGTTGCGACTTTCGTGACTTTTTTACTTCAACATTCACTTCAGGTGTCGATGCACGGCTGCAAGACGTGGCCCTCCTTCGGCCTGTTGCTGGCAGCCTACTGTAGAGGTGTGTCGCCCCTCTATCTGAGCTCCCTGATCAAGCAGGTGGAAGCCATCAGAACCCTGGAAGAACTGAGCCTTCTGGTCAAGGAGCGAAAGGACGAGGGACCTAAGGTGAAATTGGGGAATTTTTTAATCGCTTTTTGGATTTTTTTGGATTTCGGAGTTCTTTGTCGCTTTACGATGGTTTCACAACCGGGTGCAGCCCATTTTGGTGTGCGTAACATTGGCGCTTTTCAGTTGGTGCAGCAGCAGCTCAGTCTGAACGAGAAGGACCTCTCGATGTTCGAGTCGCCCCTCGACAGCTGCCACATGCTAGGACGAATCAGGTGCCGCTGTTTCTGTGGAGGAGCGCAGATTTTCGCACGAAAATCCGTCGATTTTATGTCTAGATTGGACCACTGCCGGGTGATCGGCAGCGCCAAGAGGCCCCTGTGGCTGTCTTGGGACAACGCGGATCAGCTAGCGAAGGAGGCGAACCTCCTCACTCACGAGATCATCTTCAAGAATGGAGATGGTGATAATTGCTTCCAATTTTCCAAACAAGCGGATTTGTGCAATTTTGTATTATGAACCACCAAATCATACGCGCGCCGTTCCAGACCTTCGTCAGGACACGCTGACGCTGCAGGTGCTGCGCATCATGGACAACATCTGGAAGGCCGACGGCGAGGACTACTGCCTCACGCCCTACGGATGCCTGCCCATGGGCAACAACGTTGGTGGATTTGCTCTAGTTGCGCTGATTGGATCGAGTGAATTTGCTGTGCTTGAGCCGTCGCTTGGAGCGTCGGCTAACAGTAGACCACCTCAGCCCAGCTCTTTCGCCGACGCGCGTCTGAATAATCGTCTTATGTATTCTCTGTTAGGTTGGCATGATCGAGGTGGTGAAGAGGTCGAAGACGATCTTCGAGATCCAAAGGCAGCAGAGCATGGCGCTCAACATCGCCGACAGCTCCTTCCTCAACCGATGGATACGCGAGAAGAATCCCACCAAAGAAATGTTAGCATTTGACGAGAGAAAACGCCATCTGTTGATGGCATCGCATCTATAGTGTGCTCTCTGGTATCTCTCAGGTACGAGTCGGCCGTTCGGCGCTTCACGCAGTCCTGCGCCGGCTACAGCGTGGCCACCTTCGTGCTCGGGATCATGGACCGGCACCCGGACAACATCATGGTGGCCGAGGACGGCAGGGTATGGCACGACTTTACTTTTGCCATAAACCGACGCAGACGTCTCAAAATCGCCCCTCAGATCTTCCACATCGACTTCGGCCACTTCCTGGGCCACTACAAGCGCAAGCTGGGCATCAACCGCGACAGAGTGCCCTTCGTCCTGCCCGACTCCTTCATTACCGTCATCGCCGGCGGCGCCGCCAACGCCAAGAAGAGCGCCGAGTTCTTCACGTGGGATTTTTTTGAGAATGGCGATCTTTGCATCTGTGTTTGCTACTATTCCTTCCCGGTTGCAGTTTCCAAAAGGTCTGCGGGCGTGCCTACCTCTCCCTGAGGAAGGAGTCGCGTCTCTTCCTGGCGCTGTTCACCCAGATGCTCTGCATGGGCATACCGGAGTTGCAGAGGGTCGACGACGTCGACTACCTCAAGAGCACACTGGCCGTCCATCTGCAGGACGAGGAGCAGGCCCTGAGATACTTTCAGGCGAGGAGTACGGTAGTTTTTTTGGTTCACTGCATCCGACACCCTGCATGTAACTTTGTACTTTCAGGATCAATTGAACGCCGCTTACGAAGGCGGCTGGACGACGAAAACGAACTGGCTTTTCCACTCTTTCAAGCATCTCTGACGACGACGTGGCTTGTTGTGGATTCTGACCGTTCTGCTGCTGCGCCTGTTGTTGTACCACTTCTGTGTTAGGTGCGTCATACTCTTCTGCGTGGCTGTGAGCTAGCGCTTTGCCGTTACGGAGTGTATACTGTACCTTTGCGACGCCCCTTGTTCTTTCTTACCGTGTCAGAGCCGCTCATCTGTTGTTGCCTCTGTCATCTTCGTGTGTCACTTTGTCAAGAAGTGGACGTCGCTTTGTGACGTTTCTTTGTGACGTCATGTTCTGTTTCCGCGTAGCCTGCGACCGGTGTCGTCTGATTTGTTTGCGTCATCGTGATTTGTCTATCGGCTGGCGGGCAGTGGCGCACTGACTGGTCCCACTGTCAAAACGGAAGTCAAGAAGCAGTCGCTTCAACATGTAGGTACACTCCACTTGAACACGGGCACCAGAGCGAAAAGAAGAGTACATCACTGGCGCTGCTAAGCGATATTTTTGGCGAAAGATCAACGAACGACGACGGCGCAACACGAAGAGCAACGAACGGCAGCTATGTGGTAGAAGAGAAGATCCCCGAGTAGTGAGTACGCCGACGCTACATACGTAATTCTTGGAATGACAAGTGACGAAAATGGCGACGAAACTGCACGGTATTGATTCGGTGTATGGTAATCTTCAGAATCGGTCGTTTACCGCAATGAACGCGCGCCAACTCCACTGAATCACACTTTCATCATGGCCTCCATGAGGGCGGCCATTCCCTCCTTGTCCAGCTTCACCTGAAGGCCCTTCCATGCCTCTGAAGCGATGACGGCGTCCCAGTGGTGTCGCAGGCACTTGACCACGGCCTTCAGCAGCGGCTTGCTCGAGGTGTGGAGCAGCGCTAGACTGGTCATCTCCACCACGTTCTCTTCCGTCACCCGACTGGCCAGCTGCTCGGAGCACCAGTCGCGCAGCACCTCCAGCTCGTACCTGAAGAGATCTGGGGTTTGGACTACTACACTCGGGATAATGCTCTAAAATCCCACATGGCGGCGGCACCAAACAGCTCTGGGGTGGCAGCGTCGGCGTCGTTGGGCACGGTGCCGGTGTAGACGTGGGTCACGAAGCGCTCGAGGTCTTCGGCGTCGACCGAATCGATAACGACGACGCCCGTCTGCTTCTCCTTCATCTCCGTCTCCAGCATCTGCGCGAACACCTTCGATCGAGCCTTCAGCACTGGCGAATGGGCCTGCAGAGAGCGAGTAGCTGGCTAGCTGCGACGAGTTGATCAAGCACAAGCGTCACATAACCTTGATCTCCGGGCCGTTAATTCCACGGACCACGACGTCGCTGTCTTTGCCGCTCTTGAGCAACTGCTCGTAGCTGGCGGAAAGACCTCCGAAAAATTGGCATTGGACATTCTCCTTCGTGTTGCAGCGAGACAGGACCACTCGACATAGAACCGTATGATAGCCTCCCCTATTGGTCGAGTCACGTTCCACCGCCCTGTAGCAGGTGCCGGCACTGACCACAGGGAGATGCCAGGTGGTCTTTCCACCAACGTCCCTCTCCAACTCGAACAGTTTATAGGCAAGAATCGAGTTGTCGCAGGCTTTCAGCAACTTCACTTCAACCTTGACAAGCTCGCAACACTGAAACAATAATGCGCTTACATACAGTGCGGCTCAGCGAACGTCATTGTCGCCTCCGGAACTGAATAACCTGCAACGGCTCGACGTCTTCCTCAATAACGATGCACGTCTTTTCCTTTAGCGGCTTGCGTTCGACCAGAGAAACGTTACGCTTCTTCAGCTCAGTTTCATGGGCGCCGAAATCGTTGCAGCGCCACTGCAGCCACACCTTCGCAGCGCCCTCGAAGACTGGCGTGTGGGGCAAAGGCCCAGCACTGCTCATAACATAGTTACCACCACTGGCGCTCAAACAGCGCAAAACGAAGTCCACTTCTTCGCCACAACGGGTCACTCGATGGGTCATCGCGTCTGTCTCTTCCCCTTTCGTGAGCAACAAAGCTAGGCTGCCAAACCAATATTATCGAAAGAGATTCTGTCAGCTAAGCGAATAATCAGCAGTACACTGAATGGCAAGGCGAACGGCAAAATAGCCCCTCCCCCTCAAGCGACGCTGTTGATTAGACAATAGAAACGGGTACGCGCGCCAGATTTCCGAACTTCAGAGGCCACCCACGCGATTGATAACGCAAGCGTCACACGCGTTCGCAAGACCACGCCTTGTGATTCGAATTTGCTTGCCGTTTGCTTGCGCCAGGAAATCCGGAGATAGGTTGAATTATGTAGGCATGCTGAGGTTTTCACCGACTTGACGCCGTCTTTGCTATAGTTGACGGGCGAGGTGACCGATAACACTGCAGAACATCCACAAGTCGGACAGCAAATCACTGCTTCAACGATGCGATCCGTAAGCGGCACCGAATAGGTTTGATTATTGCTCAATTCGATTGTACATTTATATTTAACAGCAGTTTTAAAACAATTGTAGATTTACCTTAAGTTGCTTTAAAACTCGTCAAAATAGTCCGTGTGTTACTGCTATTAATCGACTGTTTCTTGGTGAACTTGATCGTCGGTCGGACACTAACCATCCCGCGTGTTCTGTCTTTCGCACTATATTCTGTTTCACACTACTCCACAGCGGTTCTGTGTTTCACAAGTTTGTTTTCGTCGTCTCCAAGACGCCCGTTGCGTAACGCAGCCTTGCGAAATTCTCCACACGGCAAAAGTCGTAATACTCTGTCTGTCTGGTCGGCTATAATGACGCCAGTGTTCCCATGACAGTCTTTGGGCTTCAGTGAAGCGAGTGGAGTGTTTTCCGTTTTCCACCCGCTGCCACTCGAGAGGGTAGCAGTGCACTTTCCAGTGCAAAGTGCCTACGTATGCCGTCGTTCAATTTTGTCGGACCACGAAAACATCCGTCATAACGCACTTTCGAGTCGTCTCAACTGGACGGTTTCTGGGCTCTGCCTAATTATAGTGAAGCTAAGTCCTTTGTCTCTATTGCGTCATGCGCACGACGTGCCGATTTGAGTACTTGTGCGCTTAGACTGGCCGTCCCGTCAGTACTTATTTTGGGTACGCTGTCTCAAGAACCGGTCGCAGAAGAAGCCGCGCACAGTCGTTCTCGTCTGTCGAAGCGGAGCGTTTTCGCGACCTTTCTGTCGGCGCCTGCTCTTTCGATGACGCCTCCTTCTCCATCCCTTCTGCCCAGACGCGTTTACGACTTTCTTCGTCTTCCACACGTCTCGTCTCGGAAATGAATCAAGCGAAGCGGGCGTCCGCTAGGAAGAATTCGCACCCGAGGCCTAGTCGGCCGCGAGGAATTTCTCTCCACCTCCGCCCGCGGCGGATCATAAGCCTCGGCTGCTTGCGTCAGCGGCGGCTTTCGTTCGTAGGTGTTTCCGCTATTAGACGTACGTCCCTGATTCGATTTTGGCCCCTTGGGAGCCCGCGCGGGGTATATTCGACGGAGACGCCAAACAGCTGGGCGAACCATAACAACTTTGTTTTCACCAACGCGCTCGTCGATGCGGTAAACAACAAACATGTTTCGTCGGCCATTGTCTATTGTGCCACTTCGTGCGCATGCGCGAATTCGCTTGCGTCAATTTACCCACCCTACCCGCGTCTGGTTCTGTCCAAACGACGGCGGCGCACGTACAAGTAGTAAACTGTAAATTCCAGCCGGTTCGAATGCTGCACGCTCGCCGCAGTCTGCGCCGAATGGAAATCGTGTTTGCCTGTCGGCGGAAGCATCGGTTATGGCTCTATGCCTATATGCATCGTATGATGTGTGTTTAGGCATCAGAACGTTAGGCGTATCAGCATTCTTTGCGTTCGTCAGTTGGCCTGGACGGAAAACTTCCTCTAGCAAGACGCAAGGTGCGAAGCGATAACGTCCTTTGTTTACCTGCCGAAGGAAACGTTACCGCCCCACAATGGGTTTTGTGCCGTCTCGCGCCCGTCAGACGAGACGACTGGCGCTTTGCCGTTCCGATGAGTACATGTATGGGTGTGAGTGGGGTGAGCCAAACAAACCCTGCGTTCTTCTGTTTGCCGTGGTTTCCTGCGGTGCAATTTACTATGGGATCGCTTCCTGCGGCGGCGCTCTGAGAAAAAGGTGACGGCTGTTGTGCCGTCTGACTCACTTGTTTTCCGTAGCTTTTCCCTGTCTATTTGTCGGGCAATAAATAGGGCGCTTAGGCGGGCTCGATTTCTCCACAAAATTTCCCGCGCTCGCTGGCGGCAGGGGCGCAGAAACCTAGCCGTGGCGCCTCGCTTAGAGACGCATGTACATGTGTGTGCGTCTGTCTGCTAGTACATACGCTAGTGCAGACTGCAGACGTATACGTACGTATGTACGTACTCCCGGCGTACTACTACCGAACGGGTCGTCTCGAAAATTGCCTCTTTGGCCACAGCATAAGTTGCGTCGTGTCGCGCCCACACTTCTCTCGGGTCTGGCGCCGAGAGAGAGAAAGGGAAACCAAACTCGTTCCCGCGCTTTCTCGGCCGGGCGCCGCCTCTGCTCTGTGTTTTTGCCGCGCGTCGCCGTCGCCGTCGTCAAGCCCAGAGAAAGAGTGAAGAGAGCGAGAAGTCGTGATAGAGTGCGTTTCTCGCGAGTGCTACCCGCCCACTCCTTCCACCACTGGCGCCGCTGCGACAGGGAAGGAGAGATCGGCATCGCGCGCTCTCGCACCTCTCACGCCCGTCGTCCTCTCTCCTTTGGCAAAAAGTTCTTCTTCGCGTCTGGGATCGTAGGCACGTACGTGCGTTGCCTAGGTGCTTTCGGACGCGAGTCCTCGAAGTAGTACGTTTAGGTACCAACGTGCTGGACTTTGGGCCTCTATAGGATGAGCTGCATATAAGCGATCCTCGCGTGACCGCTGATTGACGAGTTGATTAGCGGCGACGACGTCGTCAGCCCAACTGGGTAGCTACAGCCACAGACATCCGATGATGATGAGGGGGGCTCGTGACTTGTGCCCTCTCTGGCAGATTCGATTTCCACTTTGCATGTAGACGGAGGCCAGCGTTGGAGAGTACACAGCAAAGGCGGAAATTGAAATCGACTACCAGACGGACAACGTACTCGCCCAGTCTTCGCCTTGGAAAAGAACTGGGTTCTTGGGTTTCTTTCTTGACATTTTTGACGACTGGTACCACTGCGTACTATGGAACAAGCGCGGTAGCTTGTCTAGTGTGCTATGTACGCCTCTGTTTGGACATCGTCAAAGCCCTCCATCCATTACCTATTTATATCCGTCTGTGCGTGTCGTGCCACCATTCGTTCGTGTACCGTAAATACTCTGATAAGCCCCCTCCCCTTCTTCAACTTCGACAGCATGCTCTACAAGGCGGAGATGAAGAGGGGGGCTTATTGGAGTATTTACGGTTAGTTCTATGCACAAGGCAACCGTAAATACTCTGATAAGCCCCCCTCCCCTTCTTCAACTTCGACAGCATGCTCTTCAAGGCGGAGATGAAGAGGGGGGCTTATTGGAGTATTTACGGTATGTACCTGTGTGGGCGTCCTCTCGCCAGATAATGGAACCTCCATCGTCCCGGAGCATCTTGCGCTTCTTCAATAGACTCCTCTCCTCGCCCTTTGCGAAACAGGGCTCACACTCATCGACGTTGGCTGTCCGCTATCGGCGGCTGCCGCCCTCCCCACGGACCAGAGCACCCGCCATCACGTCAGATGACGGCCCGCCTATCTTTCTTCGGCACAGCACAACCCCCTTTCTTCCCTCTGAACCACTGGAAGCCCCACTGGTTTCCTCATTGCCAGAAGTGTAACCCTTTGAGAGTTGTTCGGGTTGGAATGGAAGAGCATAGTTTGTCAATTTGTGGCGGCTTGAATGTTTGCCGAACTTGCTGCTGAATCAGCGGATGAGTTTCGCATTCCACTGCTAGTAGCCGTGTTGATGCGCCGCATGAGTCACGCAGGTGTGTGGTCGTCATCAGTGGGATAGACGACTGGCGGGGCCTTGCGGTTGGCCGTCGCAGCAAAAAGTGAGAAGCCCCGTCGCGATGTATGTAGGCTCCAGCCGATTTCCCACTACCCTTCTCCCTTCTTTGTCCTCTTCCTTGGCTCTCGCGTGCTCTGCTCTGTGGTAGCGAAGCAGCAGCAGTCGCGGCGAGGCGCTGCCATCGCCGCCAGCCACCACCACGGAACAGCTGAGAGGGCGAGGGAACGAGCGACGGGGAAGCGGCGCTTCCGCAGCAATTCTCCCTCCGCTCTTCCCTCCTCACTCGCTCCGGTTACTCACCGGGACAAGAGAACCCATTTTCCAAGGACGCCAGCGCGCGCACTTCGTCTATTATTGGGAGTTCTATATTCGGCGCTGAGCCCGAGAAGAGCGCGTGTTGGGGTAGTGAGGCCAGTTTAGTCGTCTTGCGCGTCAGAGCTTCCGAATAATGAGGTCTCCAGCCGTTGAGGCTTTGATTAGAACCCTTTCGTGCTAATTGCAGAGCTCTCGTTGCCTGCCGATTAGCCCCCTTGTAAGCTGTTCTCCTTGGTTGTCGCCCCGTGTACATATATACATGTACCTTCTACCCAGGCGAACGCCCTACGTAGACAAAACCTTCACATGCCTACGCCGCGTCCCTCCTTGTTAGGTTGGTAACCAAGGTACCACAGAGTTCCCTTCCGGCCGAAGTGGCTACGCATGCCCCTTACATCGTGAAATTCGCGTCTGGCGCCTGTGCCTGTGCCTACCCCATCTAACGGCTTACATTCGATTCAGCCAACATAGAATGGTATCGAACGGCGGACAGCAGCAGCAGCAGCAGAAGACGACGACCATGGCGGGCGAGACGAAGTCGGGCGGCGGCAGCGGCGGCGGCGGCACCCCCGTCTGGCAGAACCATTTCCTGGAGCAGATCGCCAAAAGCATAGCGCAGATGCAGAAGAGCTTCCCCAAGGGACTGGCCAAGCGCTGGAAGTCAAAGGAGGAGCTGATTGAGTCCTGCCGCTCCGAGGCCTTTCCCAAGCCGCTCTACTCCGAATCGGGAAGCGAAGAAGACGACGAGGACGAGGGTGGATCAGGCAGCGGCAGTAGGAAGCTGTCCCACGAAGAGGGACGCTGCTCAAAGGACGAGGTGGCGACTGGAAGTCCAGATCTGCAATAGATGAGGAACAAACGTGGCATTTCTGGAATGTCTTAGGTTGGCGAGGACGCCGGGTCGAAGTCGATGCCGACCTCGCCGAGATTCGGCGGCGGCGGCGACGACGGCACGCCTCGAAGACTGGCGAAGTACGTCCGCAAGCGTCGATCGCGCTCCGAGCGCCACCAGACGATGCCGGTGCGATTCGAGGACATTTATGAGGTCAGTGGCATTTCGTCTGATGTCGTTTCGCCACCTTAATTCTTTGCGTGTCTAGGTCGTGGCCATTCGTCGCTATACGGTTTGAATTTTTAACTGTTTGTGTATACAGTAGTCCGGATTCGACGAGAAATTCAAATCATGTATTCAATTCTAGTCATTCTTACCGTATACCCAAGACAGTTCAAAATTCAAACTGTACACCGACGGACCGCCACGACATAAAGAGTGTCGTCTCTCGTTTCGCCACCTTGATTCTTTTCGTGTTGACGTCATGGCGATTCGTGGCTGTACGGTTGGAATTTTGATCCATCCCCTTATGCAATAGCCCGGATTAGACGAGAAATTCAAATCACGTATGCAAATCTGGTCATTCTTACCGTATGCCCAAAGAAGTTTGAAATTTAAACTGTACAACGACGGATCGCCACAAGATAAACACGCACAGAATCCAGGTGGCGAAACGAGAGCCGGCACTCTTTGCTACTGCCAATGCGTAGCTACCGCGCAAACCACAACTCAGGTCGAAGAGGAGTCGGCGCCTGCGGTCTTCCTCGAGCCGCCGGCGTCGGGGCCGATGATTCCCCACTCTCCCAGCACCGAGTTCGACTCTTCCGATTCCGAGGCGTCCTCGACGTCCACCTGGCCCCTGACCCACTCGGGCTCCTTCGAGGACTCCTTCGAGCAGCAGTACCCGCCGGCGCCTCCCTCGCCGGCCAACGGTCGCGTCAGTCCCTCCTCTTCCTCTTCTTCATCCTCGGGCAACGGCGGCGGCGGCGGCCTCAGGACCAAGAAGGACCGGCTCAAGCCCCAAGGTTAGACGCAAATCATTAGCGTGTTGGAAATTGTGGCAGTTATTCAATCTCGGCCAACTTCTCAGGCTGCGTGCGCCAGATGAGCCTGGACAGCATGACGCGCGAGCGACACAACAGTCTGGCGCTGCCGACGATCCCAGAGGTCGGCTCGCCCAATCCCCCGAGTTGTCTGGCGGAAGACGACGAGTCGCAAGAGAATAACTGCGCGAAGCAGAACCATAATTCGTCGGAAGACGACTTCCAAGCGGTGTATCGACCAAGACACAGATCCCAGTGACTGTTACAGCTGTGTCTTCTAATACTATGGCGTTCGAAATTCTCATATTTTGGAGATTTTGCCACTCGTTTGCTGTAGTTAAGGATATGTAGGATGATTCTACAGGCAGACGGCAAAGTGGTGTGGGTACACAACTTGTACTAGGTAAATAGCTATGTACATTGGCTGTATCTTCTTGGGCTGTATGTACTGTGAACGTGCATAGCTAAGATCGGGTGTACTGTACACAAGGCAGCTGTTTGGCTATGGTGAATGTTCTACTCTCAACGGTATCGTCCCGGTGACAAATAAATCAAATATGTAGTAATCATGATGACAAAGAACCGAAATCACGTGTCAGCCTGGAATTTGTTTCTCGCACTTCCATTGCAAGAAGACTGTTGGTGGTGATGCACGCGCCCGTGTTTCTGCAATCAAACACGCTCGGTTCGTCTAAAGGCATGCAATATATCTGAATAAGTGCCCCCAAGTTCTGAATGAGTGCCCCCAAATTCTGAATGAGTGCCCCCAAATTCTGAATGAGTGCCCCCAATGTTCTAAGTGCGGCGTTAATCTAATCACTGTGTGGATGGAGCCGCGGGACCAAGAATCTCGTCTGTGGGAAGTCGTCATACCGTGTTCGTTCTCTATACCTCCAAGCAAGATTTTCCTTGAATTCAGGCTATGCTTAGGCTCGCCCTGCGCCCACACTGCACAAGAGTCAGTCGGCGTCGCAGTCTGGCGGGTCGAAGCTTAGGCTTAAAGAAGAAAGATTCGACTATACAAGACGCCTTATCTCGCCAATCTCTGATTCAAGTATACAAGATCCCATGTTGAAGCATAGGGCCCTCCCGCGCGCGCCCTTTTCGCCCGAGATTCAAGTATACAAGATCCCATGTTGAAGCATAGGGCCGTCCCTGGTGCGTCCTATCCGTCCGATATTCAAGTATACAAGACGGCGTGTTGAAGCGCTCCCCGCCGCAACGCTAAGCCCCCTACCCTACCCGTTCCTCCCTCGGCCCGACGACGACGACGACGACGCCGACGACGACGACGACGACGACGACGACGACGACGACTTATCTGATCGTTTGCGCGATGACCACGACCGCGATTTGATCAGTTCGAGCGATAAGCTGGGCTCACTTCAAACTGTCTGTGTATGTCTGTCTGTCTACATTCGTGGGTACCTACATGAGGCTTGGCACACAGTAGGTACAGTGCACAACCGTTTGCGGCCAATTGACACGTAGCCAATCAGCGCACGCCCTAAGCAGCATCGTTACAGTAACCAGAAAGCGCAGCTATTCGGCATTTATTACGGTGCGCGAACGCCATTGCAATAGATCATCACTCTCGAGGGAAGCGATAAAGATCTGCGCTGGGAACTTTGAAAGATTAGAATCTCGCGGTGCGAATCTCGCCCGGAACGAGTTCTGACATGTTTGGCGCAGATTTGCTCCTGACAGACTTGCTATTCACTCTACTCCTTCATTGTTTGACAACGCCCAATTTTGCAAGCAGCATGCTGATATCTCGCATGCTACATATTTGAATTTAAGAAGCGAGTAACGTTCATCCGGTTACCAAAATGGCTTCTCAAGATGACGAAATGATGCAATTCCATATGAGGCGCAACTACCACAACAGGAGGTTTGGCGCCAGATTGTTAAGTTTTCAACTCTCCTTCCAAGGCTATGAAGATTTGAGCTTGGACGAAATGGAGGCCGGGCTGACACAAGGTTTCCAACGATTAATTGACCGCGTCAGGCCTTATGGAGACCCTAACGTTGATGCCATGAGTGTCACCGTCCGCTCTGACGCTCTACTGAGTGAGTAAATACATGCACTATCCACATTGTACAACTTCCTCTACTGTATGATAGGTACTACATGTTGTGGTGGCTGGTGCCTATGCGAAACACTCATGCACTTCTGCTGTTGCAGATCAACAAATCTCGCTGCCTTATGTGGATATGTCTTCCATAGGAGCTGAGCACTTGTGCGACACACTTAGCCGAGCCTTTGAAAGCAACAAAAACTTCTCAATGAGTGATGACATAACATTAGGTATGCATATTTGTTTGGCTTTGTATGTTTGGCTTTCATGACCTTGAAAATAAGATAATTTCAGATGTTGAAATTCAAAACCTACCCAGAAGAGGCGCTGGCAAGAGACTTTCCTACAAGAACAGGGTAAATATAGACAGAAGAGCTCATATAAGATCGAAGCGAAGTATACTGAATCCTAACCTAACTGGACCGCAAGACTATGGCCTCTGTTTGGGAGCAGCGTTATACCTGGCCACTGTCTGGACCAGTTTTGGAGCTAAGCGTGCAAATCAAACCAAGGGAAGGCCCAATGAAATGCGTGCAAAGGCTCGCGAATACTATGAGGCTGCAAGTATACAGCAGGCAGCAATGGGATTGGTGGAAGTGGAAGCGCTTAGTGAAATTCAACAGCTGAAACAGTATAGCATCCACGTTTTCACAATTGAGGGTCAAAGAATCTACTTTAAAGATAGGGGGCCACAGTCAATAGACCTGTTTCTGCTCCTCGATCAACAATATGATCAACAAGATGGCCATTTCTTGGTTGTGACCAAACCTTATTGCCTTTCTGGTGACAGGGCTTTCTGTCGATTTTGTGGTCATGGATTCAACTACACTCATCGATGTTCAAAGTGAGACTACATTGTCATGTGTCAAATGATCACAATCATGCCTATACAACATTTAGATCGACTTGCCAACTATGTTGCAATCCAATGTGTGACAATCTGGAGGTCATGAAGAAAGCAGAAGTGCATTGTGTCAGCTGTAACATATCTTGGTACTCACAAAATTGCTATCGCTGCCATCTATCTACATGTGGCATAAAAAGAAAATGCCAGCAGTGTGGCTACGTTGGCTCATCACACAAGTTCGAAGCAGCAACAGGAGATCACAGGTAGACTGAATTCCTGTAATGAAAACAAAATACCCAGGTCTCTTTTGCCATTTTAGACATTGTCAACAGCTCTATTGTGAAGTTTGTCAAAGTTTTGTACCCCGAAAAGAGCATGAATTCTGCTATGTCAAAAAGTTTAGGCCTCACATTAGCGATCTTATGGGAAAAAGGCTGGAAGATGCATTGAGTGAATTACAAGGAACATCCAGTAATAAACCACCTGAAGTAGGTGAGACATATAGCCTGGACTTTGAAACATTAATGGAGCATGATGGCACTCTGGTGAGCCATTTGGCTGTATTGGTGACACCTGAAGGAGTGGTGAGAGTTTCGTTTTCTTACCATCATTGTTCAAAGCATTAGGTAAGGCCACCATTGTAGGTTCATCATTTCTGGGCTACAGAGGATAGTGATGCCGCAATGAAATTGCTGCGCTTTATAACAACTGACCTGAACTTAGATGGGCGAAAGGCAGTGTTTCTCAGGTAATGTCCAATTATTACTACGACACTGTCAAAATTGCAATTAATCACACCCTTCCAGCCACAACGGAGCCAAGTTTGACAACTATTTTGTCTTGGGAGCAGCAGAAAGGCTAGGGCTGGGGACATCACTTACAGCAGTTGACCAAAAACTAATCGAGGTTAAGCTGACAGGGCGCAACATATTCTTCAGAGACACGTATGTGCATAATTTATAATTCTTAAAACAGACATCAAACACTGTCCATTGTTTAGGTATTTGTTTATGCCACTACCATTAAGCAAGCTGGGTGATGCATTTGGTTTGGAAAGTGCTGAAAAACACTTCTTTCCAATGTCCTACCTACGAAAAGAGTTTGTGGTGAGCTGAGTGCTTATTAACAGAAGTAGGATTTAACCAATGACACTCCTACATATGATCATTCTTTCAGGGCACACACATACCTATGCCAAAACTTGAAGAATTTGGTATTAAAAACATGAAGGAGAAAGACGCTGAGAGATTGCGAGCATGGCACAGGGAATATAGCAATGAGCACCATGGCTGGTTCAACTTCGACAAAGCATTGCTTGAGTAAGAAACGTCTTATTGAAGTATCTGCCACATTCACACACTCAGTCATTTCAATTCAGCTACTGTGTGCAAGATACTTTGGTTTTGGATGCCTCACACAGAAAGTATGCAGAGCTCTTCGGCAATGAATGTGGAATCAATCCATTTTTGTGTTCGCCTACAGCCCCATCTTATTTAAATAAGGTACCAGGTACCCAAATTGTGCGCTTCTCTGATTCATCCATGTGGAATTTTTCTATTATTAGGTGTGGCGTGCTGATCACTTAGAATCAGACTTCACTCTCTGCAACGTTCCACAGCATGGTTTGTGGGATAAGGAAGGCATTAGCCGCTTGGCAACTATCTACCTTGACTATCTTGAAATGAAGGATCCTAGCTTGGACATGTTCAGAGAGTGCAGATTTGGCTCATATTATGTTGATGGTTATGTGAAACTTAGAGAAAAATCAACCCTGCCTATCCTTGCCCATCTGCCAAACTTCACAGATGTTGCCATCGAAATCCATGGATGCTTCTGGTTATTGCCTTTATCCGTTTTGTGATAATACGTTGCTTGTGACATAGCTATGCCATCTTTACTTCAGGCATGGGTGTGAGTGCCTTAACCAGAATGCTATTAACCCTGTTACAGGGGTGACAAACAGGGAGTTGCAGAGGCGTACAAATGAAAGAGTTACATATCTCCGTGATAGGCACAACCTATGTGTAATTCAAATCAAAGAGTGTGAGATTTATAAAGAAATGACTACAAATGAGGAGCTATTCAAGTTCATGCAAGAGAAAAAGTTTGCATGGTGCCTTTCTCCAAGACAAGGGTTCTATGGTGGACAGACAACTGCATTTCGACGCCACTATCAGTGCAAAGACGATGAGACCATTCATTACCTGGATATCACCAGTCTATACGTAGGTTCAGAGCATCTTGCTCCTGATATGATTCTACAATGGCATGATTGATTTTCAGCCATTTATCAATGTCACAGCAGAATATGGAACAGGTGCACCAACCATTAAACGAAATTTACCTGTGGAAAAGCTCGATTTAGAAAAGGTGGGGCTCCATTTGGTAACAGTGTTGCCTCCTACCAATGAGTTCTGTCCAATTCTGCCAATGAAGACAAAGGAAGGACGCCTGGTCTTTGCACTCTGTAGTGGTCAGTGGTTTGCTATGTTTGGCTAACAAAAGGCTACATTTGTTTACTTTAGAATGCGCCAACACCCAACAGCAGTCTGAGTGCACCCATCCAGATTATTTGAGGGCCATCACTGGAACCTATGCCAGCATAGAACTTCGAAAGGCATTACAACAGGGTTATACAATCACTGGTCAGACAAAGAGTATTTTTGTACGAGCTATACATGCTCAGCCATTACAATGTCTTTCAGCAGTCCATGAGTCATGGGTGTGGGATACAAGCTCAACAGACCTCTTCAAACCTATGATTAATCGGTTCTTCGCCATAAAGACTGCAGCAAGTGGCTATCCTAATAATGTTCAAACACAGGAAGAGAAAGTAGCCTATTGCAACATGCTGAATGCTCGGCTGGGAATCAATCTCCAGCCAGAGGATATAGTTTACAATATTGGTTTAAGAACAATCTCCAAAATAGCAATCAATTCAGTGAGTTTGTTTTAACAGGAGTTGTTATGGTATTTCTGGTACTATGACCAATGATTGTTATTCCAGCTGTGGGGAAGATTTGGCATGCGCAGTTCATGCAGTCATACAGTAATCTGTCACAGCCCAGAACAGTTGTTTGAAGTGTTTCAAAGAAAGAATGTGCAAGTTCTGTCGAGAACCGAACTGACCACTGGAAGCTACTTGGTGGTGTACAAACAAATTCAGCGAACGACGAGAAGTTTACCTCAAACGTCTCTCATGGTCAGCTGTATAACCACTGCGGTGAGTAACATCGCAACTGCTGTGAGTATAGGTATTTGTTGTCCAACGCTACACTGGCTGCGCATGCATCATAGCTTTAGGCAGCTCGACTGGAGCTCCAGAAGGGTTTGGAAGCTCTGCAGCCATCACCTTTATTGTATGCCGATACAGGTATGTACAGTACCTATATATGCAAGGCAGAATTGCATGTAATAGGTATGGACTGTTTTCAGATTCCATTCTTTTTCGATGGCCCAAGGGAAAGCCACTCCCAGAAGCCTTTAAGATTGGTAGTTGGTTGGGTGAATGGTCAGAAGAACCAGCCAGTGGAAAGATTGTTAGCTTCACTAGCTCTGGTAAGCTCAAATTGTTAGCATGTTTATTTGACATTTGTGAACAAAACCTATTTTCAGGTCCCAAAAGTTATCTTTACTCCTACAAAGATGACAATGGTGATGTCAAAACAGAAGTGAAGCTCAAAGGTGTAACTTTGACAAGATCAAATCCTTTGGATGTTGACAGATTTGTTGAGATGGTCACTTCTGGTGATGCCAAAGACTCTATCACAATGGACGACCCTAACCTAATCAGAAGAGACTTGCGCAATATTAGAGTTTACATTAAAGACAAGGCCCAGAAAACCATCCAAGTAACATGCGGTCAGAAACGCTATTACATGCCTGGAAGAGTTGACAGCAATGAACGTCAGATTGACTCTCTTCCTTTTGGCTACAAGTCAACAGTGACAAATATGGAACTATGATTTTGTGACTAACAACTACAGCACATTATGACGTGGAGCTGATGAGAATGATTTAAATGCTAATAATTGGTAATTGGTTGATTGTGAAAGAATGATAATATGTAGTCTGCTGTGCCCCACATTCATCTCCACGAAAAACTCATCTTATGCGAGAGTCGCACCGCGAGATTCTAATCTTTCAAAGTACCCGATCAAGTTGCGCTGGCGGGTGCTGCTGCAGAAGTCACATTTTGTCCAGCGCAGATCTTTATCGCTTCCCTCGAGAGTGATAATCTATTGCAATGGCGTTCGCGCACCGTAATAAATGCCGAATAGCTGCGCTTTCTGGTTACTGTAACGATGCTGCTTAGGGCGTGCGCTGATTGGCTAC